>JARFJB010001442.1:8130000-8191914 GCA_036346205.1 Vesta saturnalis
AAAAGTGCAACGTTGCCACTTCTACCAGAAACCCAAGGCAACTTTGAAATTTCAAATTGAATACCCTGTATGTTATTGCATTTTCGAATTCTGTATAAAATTCTAAGCAACTTTTGTTAATATTTCCCTATACCCGTCTCTAAGCGTTACATAAATGACCTCTAAAATAAAATAATAATCTGACAAACTTAAAAATAGAAATCGACTGGTTTCGAAATTTTATTTGGTTTGAAAGTTCTGTCATAATAATCTTTGGGAAAAAACTGATTCACTTCATATGTCGAGCAGTTTAGTATCAAGAATACAGTAAGTACATTAAAAATGATAGCGACAAGAAACATCAATTATGATTGGATGTGGAGACAGAACCGGAACGCAACTACAAGTATGTAACTTATCTAATACAAAATATCCTAACAAACCTATCAGACAATCGACAGTTAGTAAAATTGAAAAAAAAGTAGGGAAATTGGTTACGTTAAACACGTTGCAAACACTTACAACTTACAAATAAACGAAAATGTAAAATTAAATTAATTCACACAGGTAAGAAAGTATCTACTATTAACACAAAACAGAGAAAAAATTGTTTAACATTGTAGAATTGTTTGTAACTCAATTTAAATGTTCAAATTGCCACCCTCCTACTTCTTGGCCGTAATTGAACCGATGGCCACAAGCTTCTTGAACATTGTGGATCACTTGTGGACTAATCTTACGCATTTCTAATCTAATTCTATTTTTAAAATCTTCCAGATTTCGTGGTTTCTCAGACGTATACTTTAGATTTTAAATAGCCCCATATAAAAAAATCTAGAGGTGTAAGATCTGGAGATCTTAGGGCCACTATGTAGATCCTCATCTACCAATCCATCTACCAGGAAAAGTTATGTTTAAAAATCGCGAACAGGACGTGTATAGTGAGGAGGCGCACCATATTGCTGAAACCATATATTATCATTTGGTAAATCAGGATCATTTTATTTGGGAAAATTACTGCAATGGTAGGTATAAGTTCATATTGTAAGAAGTCCAGATATTGTTGCCCTGTAAGAGTTTCATCGAAGAAAAAAGGACCAATGATTCTGTTCTCTACTATCCCCGCCCAGACATTCACTTTTTGAGGATACTGAGTGTGTAACTCATTCATCCAGTGAGGATTCTCTTTACTCCAATATCTACAGTTTTGTCGATTCACTGTACCATTTAAGGAAAATGTAGCTTCATCCTAAAGTAGAATTTGACGAAGGAATCCTGGGTTGCGGTTACATAAGTCTTGCATGACTTCACAAAACTGCATTCGGCGATCCGGATCATCTTCATTGAGTTCCTGCACATTCTGGATTTTATACGGTTGGTATTTCTCCTTTTTAAGTACACGTAAAACCGACCTTTGTGAAATGCCTTCATCAACTGCAATTGCTCTGGAACTACTATGAGGACTTTCTACCAAACATAACAACACATCAAGTTTTACATTTTCGTTCATTTTTGCACGACCAGCATTTGAAATGTGTTTAACGTGACCAGTTTCCCTAAATTTTCTGTTGATTGTCCGATAGGTGTATCAGGATATTTTGTATTAAAGAAGTTACATACTTGTAGTTGCGTTCTGGTTTTATCTCCACATCCAATCATAATTAATACTTCAATTCGTTGTGTTTCACTTAATGGTGCCATTATTATTAATTAATTATCAGTTATTCACTTAGTACAAATACCTACAATGTAATACCATTAAGTACTGAAGTAAGTAGTAAGTGTCTTAAATTTGACTCGTGCCAACTCGATATCTAAAAATCTATTCTTTTTGCTACTTTCTTTTTGTTGTCAGTTTTAAACTGAATTACTTCTGTATTCTTGATACTAAACTGCTCGACATATGAAGTGAATCAGTTTTTTTCTAAAGATTATTATGACAGATCTTTCAAACCAAATAAAATCAGGAAAAAATTCCGAAACCAGTCGATTTTTATTTTTAAGTGTGCGGTTGGTCAGATTATTATTTTATTTTAGAGGTCATTTATGTAACGCTTAGAGACGGGTATATTAATATTAACAAAGGTTGTTTAGAATTTTATGCAGAATCCGAAAATGCAATAACATACAGGGTATTCAATTTGAATTTTCAAAGATGCCTTGGGTTTCTGGTAGAAGTGACAACGTTGCACTTTCGAAAATAGTTTTAAAAGATAGATCATGACCTATTATGTCTACATACCAAATTTGGAATACTTGTCTTTTTTAGTTCGCTTGTATTTTTATAGAACAACAATAATCTTGAATCACCCTGTATACGTAACGCAAATACTCAAAACTATTGCTACGACTGATTAGATAATTAAAAGATCTCTCAAAAGTTCCATTGCAACACCTACCACTAAAGAAAATCATCAATGACGTCATCACGCTTACATAGATAACCTCAAAAATAAATTAATAACCTGAACAACCGCGCGTCTAAAAATAAAAATCGACGGGAATCGGGATTTTTCTCTGAAGTTGCCGATTTAAGAATTATTGAATTTATTTCATACTTTAGCGCTCACTATATATATATATATATATATATATATATATATATATATATATATATTGCAGTGTAGATACTCTAATGGAATAAATTCTATAACTCAAAGGGGTGAAGTCCGGGAGAAAAATCATGATAGGCATTCTTTATAATTGTTTCCAGCCCTCAATCTGGGGGTTACAGTTTCTCCATATATCCGCCCCCGGGAGTGAAGTCACCCCTAACTTTTTTTTCGAATGTAAGAGTAGGTCAAGTGGTACACCGTATGAAAGCTTGTATTAAGAGGTATACGATGCAGTATTTATTTTCTCGGGCATTTGAAAAATAAAGTGAAAAAAACCTAAATGAACAACTTTCTCTGGCTCAATGGTATTTAATTTCTAAAATGATTGAAATGTCGGTAGGTAAAAATGTACCATAGTGACAACATACATTCTTATCGTTGAAGGAAAAAATCTTTATCTTCTGTGTTTCATACACTCACTAAATGCTTTTCTATTTCGACAATGTTTGAATGGATAAAAATGTACCGTATTGATAACGTGCATTTATTATTTCAGCAAGCCACGTCTTATCGTTGGTGAAAACCACTCTTAATCTTCTGTGTTTTAGTCTCGATCTTATTTACCTCCTCGATTCGTTAGCGTCCACATTAGTAAATTACAATATTGTCTGTTCCTTATATTTTTCATTGCTGGTTTATTTAAGTAAATAATTCCTCTAGTGTAGTTTTCACATCTTCACATCCTAGTAAATTATTAAGCATGAATTATTTAACGGAAGCCCTTCGCATTGAGATATTAATGATGATCGGATATGGTAACCGAAATTGCACTCAAGCTGAGCTAGCTGAATTATTTCAAGCAAATCATCACGATTTACCGCTGATTTCTCAAGGCACAATTAGCAAAATAGAAAGGTGCTATAGAGAATTGGGTCATGTCAGGAATCTGCCAAGACAAAGAAGAGAGGCAGTTGACGAAAATACAAATCTGAACGTTTTTTTGGTTATTCAAGAAAACCCTGTCATATCTGCAATTAGCAATTAGCCCGCGATAATAAGGTCAGTCATAGAACTATTGTAAAGGTTTTAAAAGCTGCAAAGATACACCCTTACAAGATGCAAATGCTACAAGAATTGCTCTTTGCATGGTGAAGTGAATCATCACAATTGTCGTTATTGGTCTGACCACAACCCGCATTGGATGCGGGAAATTCACACGCAACATCCACAAAAATTATTGGAGATCGAGTGGTAGGGCCATTTTTTCTGAATGGTAATCTTGATGGGTAGTTATATCTTTCTATGCTCACGGATAACCTGCTCCCAAATTTAAGGGGTCTATTTCCAAATAGCAATCCAAATTACTTGGATGAGAGAATTTGGTTTCAGCAAGATGGCGCCCCACCGCACTGTGCATTGCCGGTACGGAACTATTTAAATAAAATTTTTCCAAATAGATGGATTGGTCGAAGAGGTGCATTTGAATAGCCACCACAGTCCCCGGATCTTAATCCCCTTGATTTTTTTGTGGGGATATTTGAAGAGTAAGGTTTATGCTACATTACCGACCGACCTTCAGGATCTGAGGGACCGAATTACTGCAGAAATAAGAAATATTCCACAAGACATGTTTCAAAACGTGAGAAATGGTTTTTATCACCGATTGGGCCTTTGTCAAGAAACAAATGGACATCATTTTGAAAATCTTTAAAGTTATGAGTGTAACCCATAAGAAAAAGTTTTTTATTTTAAATGGAACCTAATATTTTTTATTTTACATGAAATTCTAGATAAAATTTGTGTACAATGTCCTATACCAAAAATGAAATATTTTCGAGATATTTCGATTTTTTTTTTAATTTTGAAAAAATCCTAGTCCACATTGAATAATGATATCTCCATTAATAACGAAGCTAGTGACGTAAAATTGTAACCAATAAACAACAAGTGCTTGCCCGTTAAGTCCATATATCTATCTCATTGATATTTGATACAGGGTGTTTTAAACATAGCTGCCAACATGCTCAATTTAAATCATTTATAAGTTGCTTACTTTAAATAGAACACCCTGTATTTTATTACATTTTCCGCTATATTTTTTTATTCAATTCGTTTGGGAACAGTGTTGTCTATACCTAAATCCAACCACTTTTGACATATTTCATTATCTTGGTTAAAACATAACAACACTTAATTATTTCAACATTAGTAAAGGGTAGGCCATGATTTCCATTATTTAAGGTGATATTTTGTTATTTTTTCATAGGTTATTAATTCTGAAAAGTAACCAATAGCCTGAAAGGATTATTAATTGTGGATATCATTAAAAACGTTGACTAGGTATTTTGTATTAATTTAATTAGATAACTTACAAACAAAAATAACTAAATGTAATATTAAACAAATAAAGTTTTATAATAAGTGTTCAAAATTAGCACCATCTACTTCTAAACATTTATGAATCCTTTTCATTAAGTTATGTCTTGTAATTCTCGAAATATGGTCGGGTGTTACAGAATTAAAAGCAAGTAAGACTCTCTGCATCATACCTTCCTTTGTCGTAACATTTTCCGCTGTATTTTTTTAAGCCAATTCGTTTGGTATCGGTATTCCCTATACCTAAATCCAACCACTTTTGAGATATTTCATTATGTTAGTTAAAGCATAACAACACTTAATTATTTCAACATTAGTGAAGGGTAGGCCATGGCTGTCAAAGATTTGATAGTTAGAACGTTAATTATTTATGTTGTTTTGACAGTTTTCTTTACCAGTTTGTATTTCATAGTAAATAATGGCAAACGTAGGATTTACTAATGATGATTTTTTAAATCTTATTATTACTTACGGCGAGTGTAATAAAATTGTTGAACGGACTTGCCGTGTTTTGCAGAAAGATATCCAAGTCGACCAAGTGCAACTGGTGATATTGTAAGAAGATTGCTTAAAAACTGCCGTCAGTTTGGTCAATTTAAGACAAAAATTAATAAAAACAAACCACTAGTGGGTTATTCTTCGGCCTCTCCAAATGCCTCCTTTAGAGATTGTGAGAGAGATATTACTTTGTCTATGAGAACAATTCATCGCATTTTAAAAAAAAACACAAATGCAAACCATTTTCATATCATTTGGTGCAACACTTACAATTAGGTGATCTTCCTCGAAGGGAAGAATTCTGTGAATGGTTTTTAATGAAGACCCAAGAGGATGAAAACTTCATAAAAAAGTTATATGGTGTGATGAAGCAAAGCTTAGCAAAAATGGATTATTTAATCGACATAATTTCCATTTTGGGTCTAATGGGTCTAATGAAAATCCGCATGTTAGTAGAGAACGTTATTTCAAAGACAGTTGGAGTTTTAGTATTTTGTGCAATAAAAGACGATAAAATTTTAGCCACATTTGCCACATTTTTGAAGAAGCCATACGACCGACGTTACATACCTTAAGAAATCGAGAGGCGGCTTCAGCTTGGTTTCAGCAAGATATAGCACCTCCTCATAACTTTGGGCCTGTTGCTCAGCATTTTTACGATATGTTTGATGATAGATGGATTGCCAATCAGGGTCCGTTTCGTTGGCCAGCTCGCTCTCCTGATTTGGCTCCTCTAGATTTTGGTATTTGGGGTTACATTAAAAATCAGGTACTTTCCAAACCTGTTACGACAAAGCAAGATATGATGCAGAGAGCCTTACTTGCTTTTAATTCTCTAACATCCGACCCTATTTCAGAATTACACGACATAACTTAATGAAAAGGATTCATAAATGTTTAGAAGTAGATGGTGCTAATTTTGAATACTTATTATAAAACTTTGTTTGTTTAATATTACATTTAGTTATTTTTGTTTGTAAGTTATCTAATTAAATTAATACAAAATACCTAGTAAACGTTTTTAATGCTATCCACAATTAATAATCCTTTCAGGCCATTGGTTACTTTTCAGAATTAATAACTTATAAAAATAACAAAATATATATATATATATATATATATATATATATATATATATATATATATATATATATATATATATATATATATATATATATATATATATATGTATATGTTTGAGTGTGTTTGTGCATGTGTCTGTCTGTGTCTGAGACCTGCCTGTGCCTATGCCTGTATTGTACCTGTGCCTGTGCCTGTGCCTGTGCCTGTGCCTGTGCCTGTGCCTGTGCCTGTGCCTGTGCCTTTGCCTGTGACTTCTCGTGTCTGTGTATGTCACACACAATACACAACCACGCACACACACACACACACACACACACACACAAATACACACATACTACATATACAACACACACACAAACACAAAAACAACAAATACACACAAACACAACACACATATATACACACAAACAAACACACACATAGACAAACACACATACACACAACGCACATACACACACTACACACACACGCACACACAAAACACACGCATACACGACTACACACACATAACGACACACACGACAGCATTGTATACACGACATTCACACACACGCCAGCACTACACGCACGCATGAACACCAGACACGCATACTCACATCATACACATAACAATTCACACATAACACATAATATACACACACACATACACATACACACATACACACTACTACACACAACACACATACACACATACACACACACATATCACACATACACTTTTAACATTACACACATACATCACACATAAAATATACAATAATCATACATACACACATACATACATACACACATAATAACATAACATACACATACACACATACACATACACATACACATACACACATACACACATACACACATACACATATACACACATACACACATACACATACACACATAAACACATACACATACACACATACACACATAACATACACATACACATACAACTATATACAAACACATAACACATACACACATCACACACATGCACACATTACACATACACACACATACACACACACACATACACAATAAAACATACACACACATACCACATACAACACACAACACACACACACAACACACACAACACACACACATACACACACATACACACATACACACATACACATACACACACACAACACAATACACAACACTGTACACACAAAACATACACATACACATACAACACATACACACACACAACACACACACACACACATACACACATACACATACACATACACACACTATACACATACATACACATAAATCATACACACATAAACATAACATAACATACAAATACAACACAACACAATACACACACAACAACACAAATCAACACAACACATACACACACACACTAACACACACACACACAACACATACATTCACATACTACATCACACTATCCAACACTACAACACAACACACACCACATACACACACTGTACACACACATAACACATACACACAACACACATACAATCACGCACCCACACACACACACACACTACACCATACCACACATCATACACACATACACATTCACATCACACATCACACATACACACATACACACATACACACATCACACATATACACATACACATCACACATACACACATCATCACATACACACATACACATACACACATACATCATACACATACACACATACATACACATACACATACACACATACACACACAATACACAATACACACATACACAACAACAACACATAACACATACACAATACACACATACACACATACAATACAACATACACACATCACACATACACACTACACACACACACATACACACTAACATACACACATACACATAACAACACATACACACATACATATACACATACACACTAACCATACTACACACATACATCACATACACAATACACAAACACATGCACATACACACTACACATAACACAACACCATACCACACCACTGACAAATACACACATACACACAACACACATACACACATACACACATAACACATCACCACACACTAACACATACACACAACACACATACACACAACACATACACACATACACATCAACACATACACACACATACACACATACACACTACACACATACACACTACACAACACATACACACATACACACATACACACACTACACACACACACACACATACACACTACACACATACACACATACACACTACACACACACATCACACATACACACACACACACATACACACATACATACACAATACACACACACACACATAACACACACACATACACATACACACACACACACACAACACACATACACACATACACACACACATACACACACTACACACATACACACACACACACACACACATACACACTACACACACACATACACACATACACACAATCCACATACACACACACAACACAACACACACTACACACAACACTCATACACACATACACAACAGCAACACATACACACATACACAACACATACACACATCACATACACCAACACACAACACACATACACACACACAACACATGCACACATACACAATACACACATACAACATAACACACATACACATCAACAACACATAACTACACATACATCACAATACACACATACACATATCACACACATACACACATACACAACACATACAATCAACACATACACATACACACATACACATACACATACACACATACACATACACACATACACATACACATACACATACACACATACACACATACACATCACACATACACACATACAACATACACATCACATACACACATACACATACACAATACATCACATACACACATACACACATACACACATACACATCATACACATACATACACATACACACATACAACATACACACATAACACATACACTATACACACATACACTACATACAACATACACATACACACATACACATCAACATCACATACACACATACACATACATACATACATACATACACACATACACACAACAACACTACACACTACACACATACACATACACATACACACAACACACACATACACAATAATAACACATACAACATATACATACAATACACAACACACATACACACATACACACATAACACACTACATACACACAACACACACACTACACACATACACACACACATACACACATCACACATACACACATACACATCATACACATATACATATACACACTATACATAACACATACACACATACTACACATACACACATACAACACATACACAACACAATACACACAACACACTACACATCACACATCACACACACATACACACATACACACACACACACATACTCACATAAACATCACAAACACAACACACACAATACACATACACAACACACATACACAACACACACACACATACACACATACACACACACACAACACACACACACATACACTACTACACCATAACACACACACATACACATACACATACACACAACACAAACACATACACAACCATACCACATACACACATACACACATACACATACACATACACACATACACACATAACACATACACACAACACACAACACACACACACATACACACATACACACTACACACATACACACATACCACACACATAACACACATACACAACACTACACACACATACACATACACATACACACACACACATCAGCACACATACACACATACACACAATACAAAACACAATACACATACATACATATACATAACTAAATATACATATCACACATACAATCATAACAATACAACACATACACACATACACACATACACACATATACACATCACATAACAACAACACATCATAATCATATACATATACACACATACACATAACAAAAATCAAATAACTACATAACACAACACACACACATACACACTACTACAACTACACATACACACACATACATACATACACACACACACTAACTACACTAACAGCATACACATGAACACAATCATACAACAACACACATACAACACAAATCACACCAACAACATACACAACACACACATACACACACTAACAACACACATACACTACACTGACACACACTACGACACACATCACACACATACAACATACACGAATCAACACAACAACGACCACACAACACTGACACAAACACGACTGACAAGATATGAACAATGATGCAGACAGAAACAACACTTAAAAAAAAACATATACAACTACACACACTATACACAACAACAACAACGACAACACACACACACACAGCACACACACACACACACACACACACAACACACACACACACACACACAACACACATACAGACAACACACATACATACAACACACACATACACACATCACACATACACACGTTTACACACATACACAACACATTCACAACACACATCATTACGTAACGCTAACGCTAGTGACGTGACCTGACACGCGACCGACGACATATACCGAAGCAACTGGAACCAACCAACTTTTGACAAAGAGGTTTAAGGATACTAACGCTTGATGCTACGGACGTAGGTATGCGTCCGAACTTGAACCAACCAACAAGGAAACTGGAACAGCGATACCAACCACCGACTGACTGACCAAGCTACGCTAACATAACACGAACAACGCCCACGCACGCACACACGCACACACATGCGCACACACGCACCACCACACACACACACAACACCACACAAAACTCATGCGATACTGACATAACTGAAACGTTTTAAAATGAGCTAATATGTCGATTTGGCGATAGTGAAAAAAAAGTTTATTTCATAATCTTCTATACCTATATATGTGTATGTAGGTTGGAAGGTAAAAAACTCTTCTGATAATAATTACATTTTAACCGAAGTATGTAAAAAGAAAAATAAATTAAGTGTTCTTGGCATTTACTTATTAACCTTTATTTTGATTTCTTGATATTCTTATTTATTGTGTGATCTTGGTCTTGGCCAACCTATCAGGTAAAGGTGTGTGTCTATGTGTATGTAAACACCACAGATTGTATTTCCGTATTATATTCAGTTTTCAAATTTTCTCAAGTAAACTAATCGTTTAAATAGAGCTACTAATTTGAAATCACCTACATGCATGACAGATACTGAAAAACTATGGGATAGGAAATTTCAATCGAGATTTTCAATTGGGATACTGCAGAATGAATCAAAATTGTGAAAAACGCTTATCAAACTAAAAATGAACAAAAATGTTAGAAATTAAATATCTGTAACAATTTAATAATATGCTAATAGTACATGTTAAATATGAAAGGAGCGAATGACCCAAAGGTCAAATAAGCGGACTGGTAATGAATTAATGAGAATTTCTACGGCCGAAAAAGACATTTTTTTTTTGATAGAATTATTCTTTAATTTTATTTTATATAATACGCACTTACATTTTAAAATGGGTACTTATTCAAAATTTTTTATAAGCGATAATGCATTAGAAACTATGTATAAATGTTTTCTGAACTTTTGTTTTAAATTTAAGGCATTAGACATTGCATACATTAATATCTGAAACACTATTATACGAAGTCTGTAAATAAAGTAATGAGACTGATATTTTTACAGTCAATCTGGCAACTTTGTAACTCTGTGAGGTAGACATATGTTTAGCTGAACATCTGATAAAACAGTGAGCATTAATTTTTTTAGCCTATTGCTGTCAAGTGACACATAAGCGATTTTTTTTTAAAACAAGTTTTTGTTGTGCGTTCAAAAATAGGTGAAATAAATTACGAGCAACGTTTTTAGATCAAATTTTGTCTTACACTCGTTGAGAATGCTATTGAAACGTTTAAAAAATTGAAGAAAGCATATGGAGATGATGGTTTGTCACGAGCTGGTATAAAACATTTTCTGATGAACGAGAATCAGTTCAGGATGACCCTCGCTCCGGAAGACCAATAACGCCAAGAAGTCATGAAAATTTTAAGAAGATCAAAGATCTGGTGCGTAATGACCGACGATTAACTGCTAGAATGATTGCAGAACAACTGAACCTGAACCATACCGGAGTTCGACAAGTTTTGAAATATGAACTGAACATGAAAAAAGTTTGTGAAAAATTGGTTTCAAAAAACCTCACTGTTGAACAAAAAGACAAAAGAATAGAAGTGTGCCGAGACCTTTTGGGACGAATCGAAAGAGATATTGATTTTCTAAAATACGTCATTACCGGTGACGAATCTTGGATATTTCATTACGACCCAGTAACTAAACGTCAGAGTAAAGAATGGCACACTGCAAACTCACCTCGTCCCAAAAAGGCAAAAATGAGCAGATACAAAGTCAAAGCCATGCTCGTTTCCTTCTTCGATTGCAATGACATTGACATCAAGAGTTTTGCCTGCAGGACAAACTGTAAATCAATATGTTTGCCGAGAAATCCTTGAAAGACTGCGGAAAGAAGCTGCCCGTGTGAGACCTGCCACCAAAGAAAACCGGATACTGCATCATTACAGTGTACCTTGTACCACTGCACTCTGCATTATCGAGTTTCTGGCAAACAAAACATTCCCGTCGCTCCTCAACCACCCTATTCTCCTGACTTGAGCGCATGTGACTTTTTACTGTTCCCTAAATTCCAAACCACTTCAAAGGACACCATTTTGAAACATTAGATGCCATTAAAAACTGTAACCGACCTGCTGAACGATATTCCAGTTTCTGAGTTGCAGCATTCCTATGAAGAGTGGAAAAACCGTATGAAGCGTTGTGTGACTTCCAAAGTATTTTGAATCCATGTCTGATTATATTGTAAATAAAAAGTGTCTATAATTTACATTTCTTTATTTTTGACCACTTCTCTTGCTTTTGCACGTCCCTATCTCTTCTTATTATGTCGTTTTTTACCCTTACTCCCTCTGCTTAATTACTCTGCTTTTTCCCTCGCGTACTCGTTTTTTTTTTACAATATTCTTCTGTACTCTCTTTAAATGTTGGACCACATTTTTCACAACACACACAATTGATGAGTTTTATTATTTCTAATACACCAAACACATGATCACCATCGATAACATACTGAAACATCGCTTTCAATTCAATTTAATTAAAATATTCAATACTGAATTTGTTGTTGTTATGAAAACATGTGACAGCAGAACTGTCAAACTGAACGTCACATTTTCAAGAAATACCATCTAAATTTCCGCCTTTGCTGGAGAATTTTTAAAAAATTTTCATTCTTACAAACCTTATCCTTACAATCACGAGCAGAACAAAAAAATCAGCCAAGTCGGTCGAGCCGTTCTTAAGTGATGATCTTTTATACATGCGGCATTTGATTTTTATTTACATACAGGGTGGGCCAATAGTGCGTGGGTGGAAGATTTTGGGTTTATTAAGGAACATTTCTAAAGTTTATTGATGGGATGTGGTGGGGTATCCTTAAGGCTACAAACCTAATATATTTTTACTTGAATCGCAAAGTTTAAACAGGGCGATTTATGTCAAAGTTGCATTTTTTAAATGGAAACCCCTTTATATTATTCAATATTTGGATTCCTTGGTGAATTCTAGTGCGACTTTATGTATCACATATGGTACCTAAAACTAATCGTTTAGCGGCAATTCGTCATTTTTACAAAAAGTAGATGCGTGAAAAAAATTAAATATCGGTGTGACCACAAAACTTAGAAGGCCGTGACTGCAATGTTACTAGACCTGAAATGTACTAGCGTATACCGGACGGTCAAATCCGACTTCTTGTGTTTAGGGAAATTACTTTGTCAATTTTAAAAATTTCAATCAATAGTAACTTGATTTTTTCAAATGGAACGGCCATTTTTTCATTTTTGCATCAAATGCGGAATTTTTTTACTTTTCTAACAATATAAATTAGTCGGTATCTACCTTCAGTAGATTTCTTTTAGTTTCACAATTTCTGATTAATTTGATGTATTTTTATATTTTTAGTTCGTATTATCTAGTAACCCTTGAAAAGTAAACAAAAAACGATTCACATTATAAAAAATTATTTATTAAGTAGAAAAATAAATAAACACAAAATTACGTGCTAAAATAAAAATATATATAATTTTAATAAATGTTCAAAATGTCTACCGCCTTGTTCTAAGCAAATATTAATTCTACGACGAAAATAATTTTTAACCCTATTTAACACATTTACTACAGGAGTACGGTGGAAAAGGAAAGGAAAGGCCAAGTATTTCATTCCCTCCCAAAGGGGGAGGGCGGGATGCTCGAGCATGCCGAGCTCCTTCAGCCACAATCATGGATTCCCAGCATACATAAATACATTACGTATATATGCATGGTGGGATTAAGGATGGGTGTGGTCAGGATAGGATCGGAAGGAACGGAGTTAGGGTTCTGAGGGGGGAAATACTACCCCAGCATTCGCCTAAGCAGCCGCACATGGTGTGCATATACGCAGTGACCATGCCGCTACATGTGTATGAGGATAACCCCCTGAAAAAACCTTATACAAGGTAGACGGTAACGGGAATCGAACCCATTACCTCCCGAATGCTAAGCAGATCGTGTCACCACTACGCTACCAGCTCGGTCACGAGTACGGTGTGAAAATGCATGTCCCTAATTTGCGCGAGCGGGACATCTTCGAGGAGTCCAAATAATTTATTATCCAGAAAATTCAAGTACAAATTCGAATTTGGAATACTGTTGAAGAAAATGGGACCAACAAATGAAGTACCGAATAGTGGGTACCGAATAGTGAGTACCGAACTCGGAAATAGTGAGGGATTTAATCTGTGTAATAATTAAAATTGGACTGGATAACAAATTGCAGTGGAAGGTGCACTCATATGTAGGTAAACATGATCTTATCCAAAAATTGTGCATTTCCATTTAACTTTTGTTCTACCCAAATTTCTCTAAACGTAAGAAGACTTCGAATTTGACCATTCGGTTTACGCTAGTACAGTTCATGTCTAGCAACATCGCAGAGTCACGGCCCTCTAGGTTTTGTGATTACTGCGATATTGAGTTTTTTTCAATCTACTTTTTGTAAATATGACGAATTGCGGCTAAACGACTCGTTTTAGGGAAACATAGTGATACATACAGTCAAAACTAGAATTGACCAAGGAATCTAACTATGCTATAATATACAGAGGGTTCCATTAAAAAAATGCAACTTTGATATAAATCGCCCTGTATAAACTTTGCGATTCAAGTGAAAATATTTTAGGTTTTTAGCCTTAAGGATACCTTACCACATCACACCATTAACTATAGAAATATTCCTTAATAAACCCACAATGTTCCACCCACGTACTATTGGCCCACCCTGCAGATATATGTGTATATGTATGTATAGAAACCAGTAATAATAACAAAGCCTGCCACAATCTGTTTTACGAAAACAAATATTCTTAATTAAATTTTGATTAATTATGTTTCATAAATGTGGTGATTGTGGATAACACGTTGTATTGAATGCGTGCTTTAGATTCGTTTTATCTACTTAAAGAAATTAAACCGTCGAACTCGTGTTTAATCATTCTTGCGTGGATAAAATGCTATCTAAAACACTTATACGATAAATATCTATCATTTAAACCTACACACAGCCTTTGTCCTATAAACTATTATGTTCATCTATAATCAATGGTAAACAATATACTAATATTTCGTGCAATTATTTATATTGTGAAGTTATTTTGTAGAGTAAACAATTATAAGCAATAAGGATAACAGACAATATTAGGTTGTCATCTAGGCAACACACACTACACCGGTCTTATTTTAATTCATATTATTCCCTACATATTTTTAATAAAATGTAAGATTTCAACGATTAAATCAAATTTTGTAACGGCAAAACCGTAATAGTTTTAACACTTCTAATTCATCAATGAGTTGCCAAATTGAAATATGAAAATGTAAACTTTCACCATTATGTGTGCATGGAAATAAAAAATGTTTTCACTTTTTAACTGTGAATTTTGTAGGTATTTAACAATTTAATTGCCGGTACTGATCATTCATAAGAGAATATTGCAGTTGAAATTATTTTTTTGTATTCTAAATTAAACATAGCGTTTTGACAGTGCCATATTTATTTTTGGTGGCGACGGAAATTTCCGCGCGCGCGCGTGGGTGTGTGTGTGTGTGTGCGCGCGTGCGTGCGTGCGTGCGTGCGTGCGTGCGTGCGTGCGTGCGTGTGTGTGTGTATGAGTGCATGAGTGATTACGTGTGCGCGTGTGATAAACAGGGTGTTTGGTACATCGATGCAAATATTTAAAGGGGTGATATAATAGGTGATTTTGAGTCGATTTAAGCAAACATACTTATATACCAAGTGTTACCGTTTTTGAGATGCCACTTTTAATATTTCTTGATTTTACCGTGCTTTTCTGCAAATATCGAAGTGTACAAGAGTAATAAGCCGTCTTATCGCAAACTATACTAAGTTTTTTTATTCCTCATGAAGTGATTGTTCATATTATTTTATCAGAAAAGCCTAAACTGTCTTTGGTTCTTGCCTAGAACTTCTTAAACATGAAAGTTTTAATTTGTAAAAAAGCAATCACTAAAATTCAAACGTGGATTTAGTCTAAAATCTTTCGTTATTTTTTTTTCCAATTTCAGTAAAACTTCTTTGGGCAATGGTCTTTAAGATAACATGAATAGATTTAGAAAAAAATTTTCACAAATTGGAAAAATTGAATTTAATTACCAAAATACCCCCTAGGCGCATTCGCCAAAACGTAAAATAGCCCTTCATTATTTAGTTTAAATAGTTTAAAAAAAGCAGATTTTTAGAAAATGTTTTGCGGTTATCCTCCACCCAGTACTTGAGTTTACAGAAACTGTTTCTGAATTCAAGATTTCTTTCACCTCACTAACACTGGAATGTAAAATTTTCTTAGCAAAATCGAGTTTATTTTCAAGTGAATCTACATTGCTATTTAAAACGTCACTTTTGACTTTTCGTTTATTTAGTGGAAATAATTTCAATTGTGGTAAATTTAATACAATCGTGCAAAAAACAGTATGAGCATCACGAACATTAAGGGTTGTACCGGTCTCCGGCCAAATTCGCTATCGCTCAGCCTCCAAACATGGCCGGCGACCGGTAAACGTCCCTTACTGTTCTTGATACTCAATATAATATTGCCTCGTGCAGTACTAATTTTGAACACCAATAATAATACTATTAATGTTTTAATAAATCATTTTCTAAAAATCTGCTTTTTTTAAACTATTTAAACTAAATAATGAAGGGCTATTTTACGTTTTGGCGAATGCGCCTAGGGGGTACTTTGGTATTAAATTCAATTTTTCCAGTTTGTAAATTTTTTTTTGTAAATCTATTCATGCTATCTTAAAGACCATCGCCCAAGGAAGTTTTACTGAAATTGAAAAAAAAATTAACGAAAGGTTTTAGACTAAATCCACGTTTGAATTTTAGTGATTGCTTTTTTACAAATTAAAACTTTCATGTTTAAGAAGTTCTAGGCAAGAACCAAAGACATATTAGGCTTTTCTGATAAAAGAATATGAACAATCACTTCATAAGGAATAAAAAAACTTAGTATAAATTTGCGATAAGACGGCTTGTTACTCTTGTACACTTCGATATTTGCAGAAAAACACGGTAAAATCAAGAAATATTAAAAGTGGCATTATCTCAAAAACGGCAACACTTGGTATATGGGTATGTTTGCTTAAATCGGCTCAAAATCACGTATTCTATCACCCCTTTAAATCTTTGCATCGATGTACCAAACACCCTGTATATATATATATATATATATATATATATATATATATATATATATATATATATATATATATATATATATATATAATAGTATAAGTGTAATAAACATGTAGTCATCAGTACCTAAACTTTATTTTTAATCATCAAGCGGCAATGTGTGTTAAAAAAGCTCTTCTGGTGATGACTCCATTTTAACCGAAATATATATTCATTGAATCTGTACTTGTATATCTGAGCTTAATTTTTAGTCTGTAATAGTCGATTATGCACGATTTCTTGATTTTCTTATTTATTGCGTGATCCTGGCGTTGGCCAATCTATTACAGAAAGGTTCTTTTATTTCTAGATATTTAAAATAAGTGAAAAACATATCAATGAATGATTGCAGCAGCACAAATTATCATTACCTCTCTTTTGTCTCATTTTTAAATGAAAACACAAACCACAAGCCTACACTTAGCGAAAATTGTTCAACAAAATAAGGCAAACATTCAAACAAGCTAGTGTACATGTCTGGATGAAATTTCAGATACAAATTTCTCTAAATGTAAATGCATACTATCATTCATTTCCAAATACTAGAAAAAAAGGTTAATTAAGTAATTTATAAGCATACAGACCGCTCTGAATAACAAACCACGACTATTTCGTAACGTAGAATTGAAATAGGTTACCAGAAAAATTGTACAGCTTTATCGCTACAAACACGCAAATCCTACTATCAAATCACATGAACTAACGAAGAAATGACCAAATCGGTCAGCCAATTCAACATTATTCACGCAAGTACACATACCGCAAAACGGCGTCCTCGATCACATCACATACACCAAATACACACCTACAAACATCACACACACACACAACACAAACACTCACACACACACCAACACACAACACTCACACCACACACACATCACACACACACACACCACACACACACACACACACCACACACCACACCACACACACACACACCACACACACACCACACACACACACACCACACCACACACACACACACACACACACACACACACCACCACACACCACACCACACACCACCCACACCACACACCACACACACACACCACACACCACACCACACACCACACACCACACCACACACACACCACACACACCACACACCACACACCCACACCACACACACCACACCACACCAACACCACACACCACCACACCACACACACCCACACCCCACCACACACCACACACCACACACCACACACCACACCACACACCACACCACACACCACACACACACACACCACCACACCACACACCACCACACACACACACCACACACCACACACACCACACACCCCCACCACACACTACACACCACACACCAAACAGCACACACCACACACCACACATCACACACCTCACACCACACATGATACACCACACATGATACACCACACACCACACACCATACACCACACACCACATACCATACGCCACATCCCACACGCCACACACCCTATTCCGTACACCATACAACAGACCACACATCACACACCACACACATGCACACACACACAACACACACACACACACACACACACACACACACACACACACACACACACGCACACACACGCACACACGCACACACCACACACACACACACACACACACATACACACACACACGCACACACAGAAACACACACACGAACGCACGCATTCATGCATACACATACTGATGGTCATTTCAAAATCAAAAGCATTAAATTGAATGGGAGAAAAAAGTCGAATTGTCTATCTAACCCAAAGGGTTGATTGTGAGTCGGAGTATAAATCTTAGTAGCGTTTACTACTAATCGTTATCAATTTTAAATCATCAACTTCGCGGCCAGTGTGGGATACGAAAACTGACAAGAAATTGAACTTCGTGTTCAAAGCAGGCAGTTAAATTCTATACACGGTTTTCCATACTACAATATACAAACCTTAATTGTTTTATTTCCAAGATGCTACAATCTGAACACGGCTATGCAATAACCGGGCTGCCTAAGGACACAACCCTCAGATGCGGCTGTCTCTCTCCTGCATCTATTAGGCCTAGAAACACCCTTGGTTTAGTTACCAGCTACACAGGGTAATGTTTTGTTTCTCTCCAAACTGAAGTGATCAACAGGTACAGATCCTTATAAAATGGTAACAATTATAAGTTTTTATACTAACCGTCAAATAGGTTGGTACTGTAAACTTTTCTTCAATAATAATCACCACCCACCCCGGTTCTTTTATTTTAAAGCTCCATAAACTACCCCCTTAGGCTCATTATATCATTGCTCACTAGGAGATGCCCTACATCAGTGAGTCAAGCGTTAATTTTTTAAGTCAAATGTTTAATAATAACTGCAAGTGTAACGTAACTCTTACCGGAGCCTAAACTGCAGCTAGAAATGGTCCCAGTTGGACCCAATTTTAGTTAGTCCAAATTCCGGTTTACAATGATATAAACTTATTGTTTATGACGACACGCAACCTAAAAAGCTATTTTATGCAACTTTTTTCTTAAAATTTTCAAAAAAAGATGAAGGTATTCTATATGTAGCACCACTCCAGTTCTAAAAATATAAAACTACATAATACTATATCTTTTTCGATGGATTTATTTGAATAAAGGGAAATGTGCACTTCAACTGGATTTTTCTTTGCTTAAACATAAGGGTACTTGACAAGTCGAGCAAATCCAGTCGGTACGAACTTGAGCATCTTTTTTGGTATATAGAGCCTTCTTTTCGTACGCCTCTGAGGTAGGTGATCTGAAGAAGTAAGTCTAATATTTGGGAAACCATTGGCTTTGATCGTTTTATTTCGAATAGTGAATGTTCATCTCTTTGTGACTGTGATTGACTTCTGAGATTCACTACGGTGGAACAGTTAATCCACTAATAACAGCAGTTCGTAATTCTTTAGCAGAAAAATCCAATCACTTATATAAACAGTTCCCATTTACAACTGCCTCATCCAAAAAATTTAAAAAAATTCGATGCCACCACTTGCTACTTTGACGGTTTATTTTACCAATAGCTAGTCAAACTTGTCAACATGATTCATGTTTGAATTGTAATGTGTAAGGGAACATGGACAAGGTATTGTTATAATAGTTCCATTTTTTCTTTTCTCTGAACTTCCTGTGTATCTTCAGGATCGTGAAAATTAGGCAATAAATGGTCACACTTTTTGTCTTTCCATTTAAATTCAGCTAATCCAGAATTACTTGTAAACCAATCATATTCTCTACATTTTCATTGTTTATCTGATTTGAAGGTCGGAATTAATTTACGATTAGTATTTATGGTACCCACAGCAGAAGTAGATTTGTTTTTCAGTCTCCACCAACTACACACCATTAAAACAGTTGTCAAAAAAGAGCTTGTAATTCTTTCCCTCAAGCCATCCATTAATTTACTTACAACCCTTGTCAGTTTTTCCAATATATACTCCAAATCCGAGATAATATCCAGATTTGTCACAAAGCATCCTCACTTTGTGGCCACGCTCTATGGGTTTTTCGGCATATATTTCTTGATTGAGCTTCTGCTCTTAAATTTAATCATATATAATCATTTAATGATTGGCAAGATGTTGTAGGAGGGGACGAATCTTGTACATTTTGTCATAGGTACCATTTGGAATCAAAGAGTTATCATTCACATGAAAATCCAGCCAAATGTTTTAGCGGTTATAATTGTGTAATTCCGGACAACTAGACCAATAGTCTTTATAACTGGGCATCCTTTTGTTACCCATCAACAAATTTATTCCCAAAAATGTTTTAATTGTTTTAATGTTCCATTATAAGGTTTTCCAGCAGAAGTCTGGACTTGTTCCGCGCAGAAATTGGTTTAAAATACTAAGTGAGCAATTAAATCTTCAGTAAAATAGTTGGAATAGCTTATATGGCGTTGGATTATCCATTTGCTTTATCAAATCAGGTACACCAGATTCACTCGCAAATGTTGGAGGAGGATCAGGTTTTTCAGTTTTTCTCCTTAGAGGTGGTTAATTTGGTTGCAAACTGGAAGGTCTGAGAATAGATAACAGCATATCATCATCAGATACGCCACTTTCGCTTAAAATGTCTTGATTTTCATTGGATTCTGGCATATCTCCAAAACCAGATAAATATTCGACATTTGATTCTGGGTCAGAAGGTATATTTTCAGCTTCAATATACGCATTATTAATCTCATTCAAAAACTCAGTTCGAGTTATTCCTTTAAGACGAAATGTAAGGTCTTCTTCTGTCATTTTCTAAAAAATATATATATATATATATATATTTATATTTTGAACTAGCCCGGTTGTATGAAAATCATACCACTCATTTTACTGCAATGTTTTCAAACTATTAAAAAATCATGATATATTGTACGCTACTTACCTAACACGATGTATTACAACTATTTTTCCAAAAAATTATACTAATTTACCAACAAAAACTCAAAACAATAATGTTCTAGCCAAAAAAACGTTTGACTTCCTGAAATTCGCTAAAATTATGATACTGTTAAATGCTTTGATGCACCAAACAGTTTAGAAGGAACTTTGACTTCTGACTTTATTTTTAGGTGGTATTTTTTATGTACCACCGCCGCGGTTGGGTCAAGAAATAGGTGGTACCTTTTATGTACCGCATACGCGTAAGAGTTAAATTATTTCTATTACCTAACGGAACTTCTAACATATGATAACTATTGTTACAGGTGACTAAAACATTTAGTTACGAACCATACGTGTCAATCATACATTGATCTAAAGAATTATATTCAGTGTATTAACTTAGTTCTCTAACGACGACCCATATGGTTGCTGTGAAAAAAAAATTTCCAAAAAATCGAAATTGAATCGTATTCTGCTTTACAATACAGAGCACAAAAGTATAAACGATAAAATTAAGATTGATAAGGCAGTTTTGCAAGTAGTTAAAAAAGTATATTTTTCGAAAAGAAAATGTATTTGGAAATCTTCTATTCCTTTGCACATTTGGACATATAAAATATAGATGTGTAAAATATACAGTTTACTATTCAAAAATAAATATTTTTTGCTATTTTTGGCAAAACCGGAAAACTTTAATTTGGTTACTCATTGACAAATTAGAACTGATAACACTATTACGGTTTTGCTGTTACAAAATTTGATTTAATCGTTGAAATTTTACATTTTATTAAAAATATGTATAGAATAAACTGAATTAAAATTAGACCCAGTGTAATGTGTGTTGCCTAGATTACAACCAAATATATTCAGTTATCCTTACTGCTTACAATTGTTTACTCCACAAAATAACTTCACATTCACAATATAAATAATTGCGTCAAATATTAGTATATTGTCTACCATTGATTATGGATGAACATAATAGTTTATAGGACAAATGAGTGGCTGTGTGTAGGTTAAAATGATATGAATGAATTCACGCCAGAATGATTAAACGCGAGTTAGACGGTTCAATTTCTTTAAGTGGATAAAATGCATCTAAAGCATGCATGCAGAACAACGTTTTATCCACAATTAGCACATTTATGGAATGGAATTAATCAAAATTTAATTAGGAATATTTGTTTTCGTCAAATGAAGGGTAGCATGCTTTTTCACACTTACTGTTTGCTATAGTACGTTGTTTAGTACGTATCAAAAAAGTCTGGAGTGTCTGCACTCAACATTCCCGTATTCACACATATGCATACATATATACTGTAAAAGTACTAACGGATGGTAAAACTCTACCTGCAATGCAAAAAAATTAAACTGCGTTTTTTTGGATTCATATTTTACATGTCCTTCAACACTTTAATTCTACTCTAAAACAAAAAAAAAACAAACAAGAAGAACCAACCAAAAAAGAATTTTCTTGTCGGGGGTTTGAACTCTGGTTTTTTGACCTTTTGGCCAGTTCCTCCATTCATATTTAACGTTATTTATTAGAATATTAATAAATTGGTACGGATTTTTCATTTTCACCATTATGGTTCATTTTTGGTTCGATAAGCAAGTTGGAACCACGTATAAATGCGTTTCTCACGATTTAGATTGACTATACAGCATATAAGAACAACTTTTTATTGAACCGCCACTAGTGCCTCGATTGGATTGAAATTTCATATCCAATAGTTTTTCCGTACCTTTGATGCCTGTACGAGGTTGAAATCAATAGCTCATTGCGTACTTGTGAAAATATGAGAACTGTCAGACCGCTATCGTACTTAAACGTATACACACAACCATGCAAGCCAGCACGCACGCACACAGTCACGCAAACACCCAAAGATAAGGCACACACCCACGCACGCACTCAAATGCGAACACACGCATACATACATGCACGCACGCACATACGCATGCAAACACGCCCACAAGAACACAAGCACTTGCAAAAACTCACACACATGCACGCACAAAGGCATGAACACACCCACGCACGATCCCATTCATGAACGCATGCACGCACGCACATGCACAAACCCAGGTACACGCGAATACACGCTCACAAACACACGGAAACACGCGCGCACACATTCACACACGCATCACTAAGACACGTATACACAACCGCAGGCACACACGCACATACGTACGCAAACACGTAAAGATATGGAACACACTCACGTACGCACTTACACACACACACGCATACACGCATGCACGTATGCAAGCACACAAGCCCACACGAACACGCACACGCAGACTCACCCACATACCCTCACACACAAATACATGCACACACGCATATACGCAAATACGCAAACACGCACATACGCACACTCAAACACACGCACACATGCACGCACACATGCACGCACACATACACGCATATACACACACACACACGCGCGATGACGCGCGCACACGAACACACACACAGACACACCCACACGCACGCACATGCGCACACACGCACACACACACACATGCACTCACGCACGTGCGCATCCACACACGCCCAGAAGAACACAAGCACTCGCAAACACTTACACACATACACGCAAACACGCACAAAAGCACACGCACAAAGGCATGAACGCACCCACGCACAAACACATTCACGAAGGCATGCACACACGCACATGCACAAACCCACACACGCACACAGGTACACGCGCGCACAAGCACCTGCATACTCACATACGCACCACTAACACACGTACACACAAACTCAGGCACACACGCACGCACGCGTTCACTCAGTCACGCACGCACATACGTACGGATGCACGAACGCACGCATGCACACACTCAGATTCACACACACACACACACACACACACATACACACATACACACACACACACACACACACACACACACACACACACACACCAAAACTCACATACAGACGCATACACACTCTCAGATACACACAAACACACACACACACACACACACACACACACACACACAAACACATACCACACACGTGCATACGTACCCGCACACTCACGCGCACTCGCTGCCAGGCAAAATCATATACGTGCACTCGTGAACACACGAACGCACGCTCACACACACATACACACCACATACTCGCACACGTTCATAGGAACACACGCACATGCGCACACACGTCCCCACCCTCACAGACACACACACGCACAGACACACACACACACACACACACCACACACGTACATACGCACATTCACGCACACGCGCAAACAGCCACACACGCACACGCACACGCGCGCACATACACGAGCACACATACACGCACGCGAACGCTCACTCACGCACTCCCTGATACACACACATCGATATCCACACAGCACCAAACCACCCACACACACGCACACACACGCGCGCGGGCACACACACACACATACACACCACACACTTACACATGCAGACACACCACACATGCGTCGCGCACGCGAACGCGCACGCGCACGCACACGCACACGAACAGACTCACGCACATGCACACACACACACACGCACACGCACACGCACACGCACATGCACACGCACACGACACGCGCACGCACACGCACATTAACACGCACGCGCGCACGCACAGGCACACGGACACTCACACTCAAACGCGCACGCACACCCAACCTACACACGCGCACGCACACGCACATTAACACGCACAGGCACACGCATACGCAATCGCACACGCACACGAAGGCGAACACGCACCCTCACACGGACGCGCACACGCACACGTACACGCACACGTACACCCACACGTACACGCACACGAACACGCACACGCACACGCAAACACGCACGGGCAAGCACACGCACAAGCACACGCACACGCACACACACGCACACGCACTCGCACACACACACGCACACGCACACGCACACGCACACGCACACGCACACGCACACGCACACGCACACGCACACGCACACGCATACGCACACGCACACGCATACGTAGCCGCACGCGCTCACGCACACGCACGCGCACACGCACACGCACACGCCCACGCACACGCACACTCGCACGCACACACACACGCACACTCAGACTCACACTCACACTCTCACTCCCACTCCCACTCACACTCACACACACACACACACACACACACACACACACACTCACACGGCCCCGTTATGGCTATTATACGCCACGGAGAGGATTTTTTAATTTGTAAAAAAATCCTGAAAAAGAAATGCTGTTGTATTAATAGCAGGCTGATGCTTATATTTTAATTTTTCAACTTTGACAAAATTGTTTACAACATCTTTAACAATTTTTAAAAAATATTACTACTGATGAAGATAACTGTAAGTGTTATCGAAACGTTTAGATTATACAATTTAAAATACACCATTAAAAACCCCAAAAAAGATAAGTATTTTATTATAAATTGAACTTTAGTCTGTTTTTGTGTTTATTTCTTTTTGAGGATAATGTACTGTATAATGTATTTCTCTTAGAAATGATTTTAATCAAAAACCTTGATTTACCTTTAAGAATTCTTGACTGGCCTCTTTGAAGGACCTGCCTACCTCCTCACAGGAAAACGTTGGGAATCAACAATGCCGAAGGAGATACCAGAAGAAGCTGCAGAAGACGTCCCAAGAAGCTACCAGAGAACACCCAAGATGGCCACCACGTCTCTCAAACAATGCTGAACAAGCAGAAGACGTCACAAGAAGCTACCAGAGGTTGAAGGAGACAGACAAGATAGCTACCACGCCTCTCATTGGCTAACAGAAGGGCCATCCCTCTTGCTAATCTCAACAGGGGCGGAGTCCAACCTCGCATCTCATGGGACCAACGTCACTAGTCCTCCTGGCAGGTGGAGCCACGCCCTCCTCCCTCATTGGTGCGACAATCGCAAATTTCCGGAGGGGGCAGGGGTTAACAGCTCGCTCACGTCGTTATAGGTGTGACGTCACTTCCTGTCGTAGAACACACAGCCTTACAACTAATTATTATAATGAACTATCTAATTCTATGATCTCTGGAAATAACATTGACCCAGGCTAGTAGGTCAATAGGGAGTGGGTGAATGGTCGCAATTCAATGAACTTTGGCTTAAAGCTCAATCCCGTTTTCGAGAACGGACTTTATCTTTAGATTTTTAAGATAATACCAGCATCCAATGTCAATGACCTTCAAGAGGGTAATGGAATTTGGTTATATTTTTAGATTTCTGGGAACTAATATGATACTTTTCTATTCATTTCTCAGCTAATTGAGTGACCTTCAAAAGGTCAATAAACTATGGGGTTTGTTTCTTGATTAAGTTTGGGCTAAGAGAGCTACGTGAAACTGGTTCTATTTTTAGATTTCTAAGAATCGTAATATGACACCTTAGAGTTCAATACAATTTGGATCAATGACCTCGAAAAAGTCACACCGTATGATCTTAAATTTCCTGTCAAAAAGAAACCTTCACACATTATCTCACTGTTTTCCTCTCTGCCTCTCTTACTCTCTTACGCAACCTTATTATAAGTCCCGTATCAGTCTCTTATAGCTTCACTGCTTTTATGACTAGAACATTTACTTTTTTGTCACATAAACTGCCGTGGGAGGGTTACTTGTTGGTTCTATACTGATCAACTGCCAAATATTGGACTTATTTGGTCTGGCAGTGGCCCTTTTAATAGTGTAATTTTAACAGATAAAAATTTAGTCAAACGAAATGTTTTGCTGAAAAACTGGTCTCATGTGAAACTATTAAAATAAGTGCCGTTAAATGGGCCATAGTTTTACAACGCTAAAGCTTTAATTTTGTGCATTTTATATAACTGTGTACACACACACACACACACACACACACACACACACACACACACACACAGCACGCACGCACACACACACACACATATATTATATATATATATATATATATATATATATATATATATATATATATATATATATATATATATATATATATATATATATATATATATATATATATATATATATATATATATATATATATATATATATATATATATATATATATACAGGGTGTCCCAATAGTGCGTATTCAGTTGATAGCTCCTTAGCCATACGAAATTTGTCTATTTTTGTAAGCTGCATAATCTAAAAATAGTTTGGTTTCTACAGGGTGTAATATAAATGCGGTACAATATAGAACTTTTCATTTTGAAATAGAACACCCTATATATTATTTTATTTTTCGACTCTTCGATTACTTACAAGCTAAATCTTACAGATTTTGAGATATTTGCAAAGTTAACTAAAAACTGACATTTTTATGTAGCAATTCAAGTAGGCGTATCTCAGTTATTTTTAAAGATAAAAAAATAATCTTCGGTATAGAATTTATTCATACATGAGCTTACTTTAATGTATTGTCAAAATTGGATCACACGGTGATCACAAAAATTAATTCAATAACATAAATTTGAAAATGCTAAATCTTCATTTTTTTAAATTGCACACCCTATATTCTTTAATGCGTTGTCTTCGTCTATTAATCGGCTTTCATTTCTATTAACTATGTTCTATACCTATCTCTAATAGTTTCGGAGATATTTAAGTTTGTTCAATTTTTTTCGTTGATAAGACTGAAGAAGAGTAACATTAGTCGGTCAAAGAAAGCTATGAATACATAAGAAACTAAAAAACATGTTAACTGAAATAGAAACACTTAAAATTATAATAAATGTTCAATGTGACCACCATTTTGGCGCTGGCAAACATGAAGTCTTTGAATTAACGATAAATTTACTTTTCGTAACGTGGAAACAGTTATATTTTGAATGACGTCTCTAATTCTTGCCTTCATATCATCCACAGTCGTTGGGGGAGTTTGATAGACTTTTTCTTTAATCCAACCCCAAAGAAAAAAAGTCCAGCTTTGTCAAGTCAGGCGATCTTGCAAGCCAGGAGACCGGCCCTCCTCTTCCAATCTATTTGTTTTTAAACTGGATATTTACATAATTTCTAACGTTCTTGCTAAAATGCGGAGGGGTGCTATCTAATTGCAGCCACATTTCTCTAAGGGTTTGTAAAGGTAAATCTTCAATAAAAGCTTCAAATTCGTTGCACAAGATGTTTAAAAATGAATCTCCATTGCCGTGTTTCCAAATGGTCCTATAATTCTTTCCCCAATAGTTCCGGCCCAAACATTAAGTGACCAGCGGTGTTGATGATCAACAGGAATTATAAATGTGGAATTCTCAATATCGTAATAATGGAAATTATGTCTATTAACGAATCCATTTTTGTGGAAAGTAGCTTCATCAGTAAACAAGATCGTGCTAAAATAGTTGAGTTTTTCTAAATTTTTATTTATGGCCCAATTCCAAAAGTTTAATCTATTAACGGAGTCATCCTCGTCTAGTTCCTGTGCTAGTTGGACATGTTATGGATGATATTTATATTTTTTTATAATTCTATTAACTGATGTTTTTGAAACTCCAACTTCTAATTCCAATTGTGGGCAAGAAACGTGAGAATTTTCAATCACGGGTTGAAGAACTAAATGTTCATTACCTTCGTTAATTGCGGTTCTTTCTCGTTCTAAATTGTCTTCATAATGAATACTGCATGTATGCTCGAAACGCTCTTTCAATCTTGCAAATGCTGAAACTTGCGGGTGTCGTGCATTTGGAAATTTTTGCATATAAATTCGATGAGCTAAGAGACAATTTTTATCGCTTTCACCAAGGACGTAAATCATATTACAAGTTCTTCTTTCGAAAAATTCATTTTGTAAATTAGGAAGTAAGTATACAATACTACACAAATATTAGCACTGTTTGACAAGTTTGATTTCTTCATTTGTTTTCGTTCATCTTTTGTTTTACGCTCTTTTGATTAAATTGTTTAATTTTACGATGAATCGTTTAAAAACATCTCAAATATCTCTTAAAAATGGTGGTTTCATACAATATTTATTATGATTACAATTTATGTATTTCATGTATTTATGACTTGACAAAGCTGGACTTTTTTTCTTTGGGGTTGGATTAAAGAAAAAGTCTATCAAACTCCCCCAACGACTGTAAATGATATGAAGGCAAGAATTAGAGAAGTCATTCAAAATATAAATGTTTTCACGTTACGAAAAGTAAATTTATCGTTAATTCAAAGACTTCACGTTTGCCAGCAACAAAATGGTGGTCACATTGAACATTTATTATAATTTTAAGTGTTTGTGTTTCAGTTAATATGTTTTTTAGTTTCTTATGTATCCACAGCTTGCTTTGACCGACTAATGTTACTCTTGATCAATGTTATCAACGAAAAAAATTGAACAAACTTAAATATCTCTGAAACTATTAGAGATAGGTATAGAACATATTTAATAGAAATGAAAGCCGATTCATAAACGAAGCCAAGGCATTAAAAAAATATAGGGTGTCATTTAAAAAAATGAAGATATAGAATTTTCAAATTTATGTTATTGAATTAATTTTTGTGAACACCGTGTATATTGAAATCCAATTTTGACAATAGATTAAAGTAAGTTCATGTATGAATAAATTTTATACCAAAGATTATTTTTTTATCTTTAATAATAACTGAGATACGCCTACTTGAATTATTACATAAAAATGTCAGTTTTTAGTTAATATTGCAAATATCTCAAAAACTGTAAGATTTAGCTTGTAAGTAACTCTTATAAAAAAGATCTAAATTTGTAAGAAAAGTCGAAAAATAAAATAATATATAGGGTGTTCTATTTAAAAATCAAAAGTTCTATATTGTACCGCTTTTATATTACACCCTGTAGAAACCAAACTATTTTTAGATTATGTAGCTTATGAAAATAGACAACTTTCGTATTTAAACTTATCTTCTAAGTTTAATGGCTAAGGAGCTATCGACCGAATACGCACTATTGGGACACCCTGTGTATATATATATATATATATATATATATATATATATATATATATATATATATATATATATATATATATATATATATATATATATAATATATATACATGATTCGAGGAAGTGGCAATATTTTAAAAATATGTCGAGGAAGCCAAAATAAGTCAAATAAACTCATATGTTCAAGTCCGATTTTCATTTGTTTCAGAGATATTTAAAAAGTAAACAAAAAATTATTACAAAATCAATTACAAAAATAAACAAAATAGCATTAATTTACGAAAAATGTTCGAAGCATTAATTTACGAAAAATTTTCGAAAACACCACCGCCCACTTGGATACACTTATTTGCGCGGTTATAAACTGCACTAGTAGCGAGTTTCAATGAACGATTGTTCGCTCTAATGATAGCTGCTGCATTAAGAATGCGATCTAGTAACGCTTCCCTCGTTTCCACTTTGGTAGCATAAACTAACGACTTCATCCATCCCCAAAGGCAAAAATCGAGGGGAGTGAGATCCGGTGATCTCGGTGGCCAAGGAAGCGGACCGCCTCTGCCAATCCAAAGATCGCCGAAAGTGGTATTCAGAAAATTTCGTACATTATTTGAATAGTGAGGAGGCGCTCCATCATGTTGGAAGATAATTCGTTGTCGAATATTTAAAGGTGCTTCGTCCAATATTTCTTCTAAATGGTCTTCTAAAAAACCTAAATATCCTTGTCCAGTAAGGCGCGCATCTAATACGAAAGGACCGATTAATTGATCATTTAGAATACAGCACCAAACGTTAATGCTAAATCGATGTTGGAAATTGTGTTCTATCGTAGCATGGGGATTTTCGTCCGACCATCGATGATTATTGTGGCAATTGTTAATTCCATCTAGCGTAAATTGAGCTTCATCCGACCACAAAATGTCTTTACACCATCTTCTGTTTTCCCTAATCCAATGACAAAATTGTAGCCTTAAAGGATAATCGCCTTCGTGGAGATTTTGTACTTTTTGCAAATGATAAGCGTTCAAACCTTGTTGCTTAAGTGTTTTCCAAGCCATTCTTTGTGGTATTTCAAATTGGATAGCGATGCGCCTTGTACTTATCTCTGGATTTTCGTCTACCACATCCAGAATATCTTCTTCAAGTCCAACAGCGATTCCGTGTTCTCTTTCAGAAACAATACTTGCACTTGGAAATGTCCCAGTTTCGCTGGCATGTGTAAAAACAGTTTGAAATACTCGCTTGTTAGGAACTCTTCGATTCGGAAAACGACGTCGATACTCCTCCACTGCACGAACATTACTACCATTACAGAACCAATAAACAAATATCATATCGGCATATTCTTTATGACTAAATTTGTGGGCATTTTACAACTTCATAAAACTAATGTTGAACAACTGTCACTTTAACCACTAACTGTCAGTTTTCATTTCAGTTGCCTACTTTCACCTAATTACACATAAGTTCTGGTTGCGTAATCCAGAAAGTCAACTCTTAAAATAAATACCCTGTTAGAATTTTGCAAATATTGGCGATAGTGAGAACGTTCTTGGTGAGAATTTATTAGCCGCCAAATTTAAAGTTACTAAAAGGGCAATAATTATTTTAAAAGTTTCCTTTCTGGATTTTGCTCTCAGAATTACGTGCATAAGGTCAATACATCAACGTACTTCGTAATAGGCAAAAAATTGATGAGATTTGACATTTTAAGAAAAAGTCAATTATCCCTGAAACAAATGAAAATCGAACTTAAACATATGAGTTTATTTTACTTATTTTGGCTTCCTCGACATATCTTTAAAATATTGCCACTTCCTCGCGAATCACCCTGTATATATATATATATATATATATATATATATATATATATATATATATATATATACAGGGTTAGTTAAAAGTATGGAGACGGCGATTTATTGTCGTTAATATTCATTTTAGGAAATTATGTTTAATACAAAAGTTTGCTATGAAATTATTATCTACATTTGAGAATACTTGAATTTTTTTTTTCTTCAATTGTTTTTAAGTTACGACGTCATCGATATTTTTTTGAAATGACAACCTATATTTCTGATTATAGATTTCGATAGTACATTCTATTCTCTTTTCAACGGTATACAATTTTCAATATGTTACATTTGAAAAAAATTGAGAAAAAGTGCCTTAATGTTCAAATATTAAAGATCCATTAAATTAGCAGAATTCATCTAGATAGACAAAAGCGAGGCGATAAACAAACTCGAGCGAGGTAACTTTATCAGTGGTTATTGTTTATGTCAAATAGTTGACATATTTCAATTGTGCAATTTGTTGCCGTTAATATTAGCAATGGCGAGTTTAAGTGAACGTGAAAGAATTGAAATACTTATGATGCTGGGTTATGGAAATAGACGCAGAAGTTTACAAGACGCTTGTAATTTACTTAATGACACGCATCCAAACAGAAATCCAATTTCTAAATCCGTTGTTGGTAAAACCTTAAAACGCTTTGAACAAACCGGTAGTGTTAAAGATTTGCCAAGGAGTGGTAGACCTAGAACAGCGAAAAGCGATGATAAAAAACTGAATGTTCTATTGGCCGTATCTGAAGATTCCCATTTATCAACCAATCAATTAGCGGCCAATCACAATATTTCAGTCATCGGTCCTTTCAATTTTAAAAAGTGAAAAGTATAAACCTTATAAGGTACAATTTCTACAAGAGTTGACGGAAGATCATTTTGGTAGGAGACTACAATTTTGTGAAGAAATGTCAAATATTTGCAATAATAATGCAAATTTCGTCAACAATATTCTTTTCTCTGACGAAGCTACCATTTGTCTTACCGGTGAAGTAAACAGACATAATTGCAGATATTGGTCATCGGAAAATCCTTTTTGGTTTATGGAGCACCATACGCAGAACCCCCAAAAGGTTAATGTTTGGGTTGGCATTCTAGGGGCTCATATTATCGGTCCTTTTTTCATCAATGGCAATTTAACTTCGGCTCTGTATTTGCAGTTATTGCAAAATGAAATTATACCTGCTTGTGCTACGTTGTATCCAGATGAAAACAATGAACACCTTCCCAATAACAGTATCTGGTTTCACCAAGATGGCGCCCCACCACATTATGGTGTTCGTCAATATTTGGATAACGTCTTTCCAAACAGATGGATTGGGAGACGAGGAAGTATTGAATGGCCAGCTCGTTCGCCTGATTTAAGCCCTTTAGATTTTTTTCTTTGGGAATACGTAAAAAACAGGGTTTACAAAGATAAGCCCAACGATGTCGAAGATTTAAAAATCCGAATTACCAGAATGATAGAAGAAATTCCCCGAGAATTTTTACAAAATTCTATTCAGGGTTTTGTAAATCGATTGAGTCATTGTCAAATTAGAAATGGAGAACAACTTGAACACTTACTTTAATTTAGTTAGTTATTAATTTTTTTTTAATGACTGATAAGTTTATTGCAAATAAATGAGTCTAGTTACCGTGTTAATTAATTCTGCTAATTTAATGGATCTTTAATATTTGAACATTAAGGCACTTTTCTCAATTTTTTTCAAATGTAACATATTGAAAATTGTATACCGTTGAAAAGAGAATAGAATGTACTATCGAAATCAATAATCAGAAATATAGGTTGTCATTTCAAAAAAATATCGATGACTTCGTAACTTAAAAACAATTGAAGAAAAAAATAATTCAAGTATTCTCAAATGTAGATAATAATTTCATAACATACTTTTGTATTGAACATAATTTCCTAAAATGAATATTACCGACAATAAATCGCCATCTCCATACTTTTAACTAACCCTTTATATATACACAGTTATTTAAAATGCACAAAATTAAAGTTTTAACGTTGTAAAACTATGGCCCATTTAACGGCACTTACTTTAATAGTTTCACATTTGACCAGTTTTTCAGCAAAATATTTCGTTCGACTAAATTTTTATCTGTTAAAATTACACTATTAAAAGGGTCACTGCCAGATCAGCATAGAATCAACAAGTAACCCTCCCACGGCAGTTTATGTGACAAAAAAGTAAATGTTCTAGTCATAAAAGCAGTGTAGCTATAAGAGACTGATAAGGGACTTACAATAAGTGTGTGTAAGAGAGTAAGAGAGGCAGAGAGGAAAACAGTGAGATAATGTGTGAAGGTTTCTTTTTGACAGGAAATTTAAGATCATACGGTGTGACTTTTTCGAGGTCATTGATCCAAATTGTATTGAACTCTAAGGTGTCATATTACGATTCTTAGAAATCTAAAAATAGAACCAGTTTCACGTAGGTGTCTTAGCCCAACTTAATCAAGAAACAAACCCCAAAGTTTTTTGACCTTTTCAAGGTCACTCAATTAGCTGAGAAATGAATAGAAAAGTATCATATTACAGTTCCCAGAAATCTAAAAATATAACCAAATTCCATTATCCTCTTGAAGGTCATTGACTTTCCATTCACCCACTCCCTATTGACCTACTAGCCTGGGTCAATGTTATTTCCAGAGATCATAGAATTAGATAGTTCATTATAATAATTAGTTGTAAGGCTGTGTTCTACGACAGGAAGTGACGTCACACCTATCAGCGACGTGATCGAGCTGTTAACCCCCGCCCCCTCCGGAAGTTTACGATTGTCGCACCAATGAGGGAGGAGGGCGTGGCTCCACCTGCCAGGAGGACTACTGACGTTGGTCCCACGAGATGCGAGGTTGGACTTCGCCCCTGTTGAGATTAGCAAGGGGGATGGCCCTTCTGTTGGCCAATGAGAGTCGTGGTAGCTATCTTGTCTGTCTCCTTCAACATCTGGTAGCTTCTTGTGTCGTCTTCTGCATCTTTAGCATTGTTTGAGAGACGTGGTGGCCATCTTGGGTGTCCTCTGGTAGCTTCTTGGGACGTCTTCGGCAGCTTCTTCTGGTAGCTCATTCGGCATTGTTGATTCCCAACGTTGAGGAGGTAGGCAGCCCTTCAAAGAAGCCAGTGAAGAATTTTTAAAGTTAAATCAAGGTTTTTGATTAAAATCATTTCTAAGAGAAATACGTCATACAGTATATTACCCTCAAAAAGAAATAAACACAAAAACAGACTAAATTTCAATTTATAATAAAATACTTATCTTTTTTGGGGTTTTTAATGGTGTATTTTAAATTGTATAATCTAAACGTTTCGATAACACTTACAGTTATCTTCGTCAGTAGTAATATTTGTTAAAAATTGTTAAAGATGTTGTAAAAAATTTTGTCAAAGTTGAAAAATTAAAATATAAGCATCAGCCTGCTATTAATACAACAGTATTAATTATTAATATTGTTATTAGTATTGTTTTTTACCAAATTATTGTTTGATTTTTTGCGGCACGTAATTATTTTAGTTAAGGGTGCAAATACTTTTGAAGCCTTTCAGGTTGGCGAGATTCGCTGGTCCCAGTGCCGCCTGCGAAGGTTACGTTTCGGTAAGCGAATTATTTGGGTATTTTGAGCAAGCTGTGAACTGACGTAATTAGGTATTTCAACCCCTATCGTGACATTTCAAATACTCTGGCGCCCTTTTCCGATTTCATGTCGTTTCAACCCTTATTAAGACTTATATATGATATACTATCTTATTTTGCGCAAAATTTAGTACACCGAATCCACCCAGACCGCTGACTGGTCGAGCAAAGAGACAAGTTTATCTGTTATCTTGTTTTACTGCCAGTTTATACCGTAACACTCATTTAGGTGATTGGAGAAAAAGATTATTTTGTTATACCTATTAATAGAACACGCAACATCGAAAGACGCCAGTGGGACATATTTAGAACAGCACAGCAACGTACAGTTTCCAGAATGATTGTCAAACGTACGAAACTCATGTTTATAGTAAAAATAAAGCTAGAATTATGTGGAATCGACAGCATGTAATTAAAACGTGACACAGATATCTCCAGTGCATATACAACATAGTTCTTTGGACGGTAACGGCGACCCAAAGCGCATAAATTTAGATGTTACGTTTGAGAAATGGAAGAAGACTGCACTTCGTATGTGTTACTATCCACATTCAAGCAGTTGTTTCTGGAGATTAAACGCACTATAAAGCAAGCAGAAAGGCAACACTATTATGGTGAAGTTCTGGCGTCTGTGTTTTGGTCGCGTATATGAGATAATACCCTTCTGTTTGCAAAAGAAAATGATTACAGGAGAATATTGTGTACTATTGTTGGATTCATTGCGTGATGTACACCAGAATAAATGTAAAAATCGTCTTTTTTTATTTGTATAATTTTCTAACGCTTACGTGGGCAAGTCAGAGTATTGAAAGCCAACATAACAGAAAAAATGACCTATACTTTTATTATTACTTATTAAATGCACAATGATATTTAAAACAAAAATTAGAGCTGAAATTGTGTTTAAAAATTTGAATGTAATTAATTTTGTTCCAAGAATATGTTTAATTCTGTGATGTGCATTTATGTAGTTCTTTGAGTGTAAAAAGTTTATATAAGCTTTAGACATAAATTAGCGTTAAATAATTGCGAATGTCGAGTATACGCCCAAGATTTAAGATCGATCGAATGTTTTACTATTAAATAACCTTAAGCCATTTAAAATGTTAAACATTTTTGCAATCATAGCAAACTCTCTAAAAACTAATCTTGGAGAATTGATAATTATCATATTTCCTTATGAACATCACTAAACTCTAAGAAGAATCGATTGATCGTAATTACCCGCTATTATTTTTTTTGTAATAGATGATGATAATCGGTAACAATTTGTTTTATAAAACGTTATGCTACCCAATACTTCGTTGGTATTCAATATAAACCGCGCCTTCTTATAATTGCTGTTATTAATAGTTCTATACTTTAAGCACTGCTAACCGTGATAATCTAAAATCATGTTCATCGTATGTATTAATCAATTGCGGGTGTGGATCAGACTATGATGAATGATGTAATTCTAACATGTCACACAGGAAAGCCCTGCTTGCATCAATGTAATTCTTTCGCATTATAAACCGATACATATCGTTATTGTTCATCTTTTATTGGGCAGTGAAGACATTGAACAAAAATTGTCATTGGAAAAAGTATAACGGTTGTTGATTTAATTTTCATTACCTACATAGTATGTTGGATGTAACGGAGCAGTTTAACAAATTTTTCAGTGTTTTAATTCAAAAGTTAGATAAAACAGTGGTGAAGCCATGCCATTCAATCGTATGGCTTCACCCCTCGTTTCACTTCCCGATTATAACTTATAACTGAAGTACGTGCCTGTTTAATTGCAATCCTGTATTTTTATTTGTAATTTTCACAAATTTAAATGCAATGAATGAAAAACCTGCTAGTATGTAATAAATGCATATGAAAGGCTAATTTTTAATGAATGCTTTCACAACCTTCAAATAAGTTTTTCATAACAGCGCACCATTATTATAATGAGATAAAGTTTAGTTAAATTTTATTTTTGATTTTGTCATTATTCGTTGTTAACCTTTGAGGGTGTTCTGGAATGTAATTTGTAAGGTGTTTTAATGTATTAAACGTAACTAAAATAAAATCCGGTTGCATAATTGACTTACAAATACACTTACCCAAGCGTTATACTTAGCAGGATTATTTTTGCGTTTTCAAATTTCATAAATTAGTTTGACAGTTTAATTAATTTTTTAAAGGTGGTAACTCTAATTAATCAAAACGTGTATATTTGTAAAAGAATATAAATAATGATACACCATTACAATCTAAAAAGTGAGCACCTTAATACTAAATTATAGACTAATGGTTAAATAAACTTAACAATGTTAATGTTAAGTGGAATGTTTTAAAAAAGATTATCCAAGTCAATTTTTTATTTTCGCAATTATTAATCTATTATTAAAGGAGCAACGCAAAACACTGTACAATAGAAAGAAGTCAGTGCTCATTCCATGTTCGAAGATAATTAGTATTACTAACCTTTAAAAACTATTGATTAATTCTATAATAATTAAGTCACGAATATCATTCAGGAAGTCGTTATTTCTGTAATTATAATTTTATAAAATATCCTTCATAATTGGTAATTAAGGCTTAAACCTCATCTTGACCAATAAATATTAGATCAAGTTTAACTGCAACTTGCAATTTATGTGTACCATAAATTTCGGTACGAAAGCGAGACACAACCGTTCTATATACGTTCTACAAAATTATTGCTTTACCAGGTATATCTATTTCACATTTGATTAATCTAATTTAATAGAAACAATTAGCATGCTCTGAATCAATTAACTAGATAAATGCATTTTTGTAATTTATGTAAATATTCTATATTTCAGTTATCTATCAAGATGATTTAAAACTGAGATATATCATAGTATATCGCTGGCTTAATGCAGAAGTATGCTACGTGACTTAGACCACATTTTACAGGAGGAGATAAAAACTTATTGGTGCTTAAAAAATTAATTATTTACATCAACTGATTTCATAATAGCTTTATATTTGCAACACTTTATAGGGGCTTAACCTTATTTTGCTTGATTTTTATAAATAACATTTAGGTTAATAATGTTACCTTCTCGAATGTTTAAGTTGGTACTTACATAAATATTTTTTGGTAACATTGCATGTTAAAAAGTTGAATACTTAAAGAATGTAATTTTGCAACAGATAAAATTCTTAATAACAATTGTTAAAGCCTTTTCGAGGTTAATAAGGTTACCTATTAAAATGTTTTAATTGGTACACTCATAAATATAATTTTGGTAACATTGCATATCAAAAGTTGAATTACTTCAAAATTAAATTTGGCAGCATTTAAAGTTATGAATACAAATTGTTAAATCAAACATTTAGGTTAATAATGTTACCTTCTCGAATGTTTAAGTTGGTACTTACATAAATATTATTTTGGTAACATTGCATGTTAAAATTTGAATACTTAAAGAATGTAATTTTGCAACAGATAAAATTCTTAATAACAATTGTTAAAGCCCATTTTGAGGTTAATAAGGTCACCTATTAAAATGTTTTAATTGGTACATTCATAAATATAATTTTGGTAACATTGCATATCAAAAGTTGAATACTTCCAAAATTAAATTTGGCAGCATTTAAAGTTATGAATCACAATTGTTAAAATCAAACATTTAGGTTAATAATGTTACTTCTCGAATGTTTAAGTTGGTACTTACATAAATATTATTTTGAAACATTGCATGTTAAAAAGTTGAATACTTAAAGAATGTAATTTTCAACAGAAAAATTCTTAATAACAATTGTTAAAGCCCATTTTGAGGTTAATAAGGTCACTATTAAAATGTTTTAATTGGTACACTCATAAATATAATTTTGGTAACATTGCATATCAAAAGTTGAATACTTCCAAAATTAAATTTGGCAGCATTTAAAGTTATGAATCAAATTGTTAAAAAACATTTAGGTTAATAATGTTACCTTCTCGAATGTTTAAGTTGGTACTTACATAAATATTATTTTGGTAACATTGCATGTTTAAAAGTTGAATACTTAAAGAATGTAATTTTGCAACAGATAAAATTCTTAATAACAATTGTTAAAGCCCATTTTGAGGTTAATAAGGTCACCTATTAAAATGTTTTAATTGGTACACTCATAAATATAATTTTGGTAACATTGCATATCAAAAGTTGAATGTCAAAAATTAAATTGGAGCATTTTAAAGTTATGAATCACAATTGTTAAAAAACATTTAGGTTAATAATGTTACTTCTCGAATGTTTAAGTTGGTACTTACATAAATATTATTTTGTAACAGTTCATTAAAATTTAATTAAAAATGTAATTTTGCAAATTGAATCTTAATAACAAATTGTTAAACCCATTTTGAGGTTAATAAGGTCACCTATTAAAATTTTTAATTGACACTCATAAATATAATTTTGGTAACATTGCATATCAAAAGTTGAATACTTCCAAAAATTAAATTTGGCAGCATTTAAAGTTATGAATCACAATTGTTATAATCAAACATTTAGGTTAATAATGTTACCTTCTCAAATGTTTAAGTTGGTACTTACATAAATATTATTTTGGTAACATTGCATTTAAAAGTTGAATACTTAAAGAATGTAATTTTGCAACAGATAAAATCTTAACAATTGTTAAAGCATTTCGAGGTTAATAAGGTCACCTATTAAAATTTTTAATTGACACTCATAAATATAATTTTGGTAACATTGCATATCAAAAGTTGAATGTCAAAAATTAAATTGGCAGCATTTAAAGTATGAACATCAATTGTTAAAATCAAACATTTAGGTTAATAATGTTACTTCTCGAATGTTTAAGTTGGTACTTACATAAATATTATTTTGGTAACATTACATGTTAAAAAGTTGAATACTTAAAGAATGTAATTTTGCAACAGATAAAATCTTAAAACAATTGTAAAGCCCATTTTGAGGTTAATAAGGTCACCTATTAAAATGTTTTAATTGTACACTCATAAATATAATTTTGGTAACATTGCATATCAAAAGTTGAATACTTCCAAAAATTAAATTTGGCAGCATTTAAAGTTATGAAACAATTGTTAAAATCAAACATTTAGGTTAATAATGTTACTCTCGAATGTTTAAGTTGGTACTTACATAAATATTATTTTGGTAACATTACATGTTAAAAAGTTGAATACTTAAAGAATGTAATTTTGCAACAGATAAAATCTTAAAACAATTGTAAAGCCCATTTTGAGGTTAATAAGGTCACCTATTAAAATGTTTTAATTGTACACTATAAATATAATTTTGGTAACATTGCATATCAAAAGTTGAATACTTCCAAAATTAAATTTGGCAGCATTTAAAGTTAATACAATTGTTAAAAGCAAACATTTAGGTTAATAATGTTACTTCTCAAAATGTTTAAGTTGGTACTTACATAAATATTATTTTGTAACATTACATTTAAAATTTGAATACTTAAAAATGTAATTTTGCAACAGATAAAATTCTTAATAACAATTGTTAAAGCCCATTTGAGGTTATAAGGTACCTATTAAAATGTTTTAATTGGACATATAAATATAATTTTGGTAACATTCATATCAAAGTTGAATACTTCCAAAAATTAAATTTGGCAGCATTTAAAGTTAAATACAATTGTTAAAAGTAAATTTAAGGTTAATAATGTTACTTCTCGAATGTTTAAGTTGGTACTTACATAAATATTATTTTGTAACATTGCATGTTAAAAAGTTGAATACTTAAAGAATGTAATTTTGCAACGATAAAATTCTTAATAACAATTGTTAAAGCCCATTTTGAGGTTAATAAGGTCACCTATTAAAATGTTTAATGACACTAAAATATAATTTTGGTAACATTGCATTCAAAAGTTGAATGTCCAAAATTAAATTTGGCAGCATTTAAAGTTATGAATCACAATTGTTAAAATCAAACATAGGTTAATAATGTTACCTTCTCAAATGTTTAATGGTACTTACATAAATATTATTTTGGTAACATTGCATGTTAAAAGTTGAATACTTAAAAATGTAATTTTGCAACAGATAAAATTTTAATAACAATTGTTAAAGCCCATTTTGAGGTTAATAAGGTCACCTATTAAAATGTTTTAATTGGTACACTCATAAATATAATTTTGGTAACATGTTCATATAAAAGTTGAATACTTCCAAAAATTAAATTTGGCAGCATTTAAAGTATGAATCACAATTGTTAAATCAAAATAGGTTAATAATGTTACCTTCTCGAATGTTTAAAGTCTTAAACTATTTTGGTAACAGTTGCATGTTAAAATTTGAATACTTAAAGAATGTAATTTTGCAACAGTAAAATTCTTAATAACAATTGTTAAAGCCCATTTTGAGGTTAATAAGGTCACCTATTAAAATGTTTTAATTGGTACACTCATAAATATAATTTTGGTAACATTGCATGTTTAAAAGTTGAATACTTCAAAAATTAAATTTGGCAGCATTTAAAGTTATGAATCACAATTGTTAAATCAAACATTAGGTTAATAATGTTACCTTAAAATGTTATAAGTTGGTACTTACATAAATATTATTTTGGTAACATTGCATGTTAAAAGTTTGAATACTTAAAAATGTAATTTTAGATAAAATTCTTAATAACAATTGTTAAAGCCCATTTTGAGGTTAATAGGTACCTATTAAAATGTTTTAATTGGTACATAATAAAATTTAGTTGGTAATTGCATATCAAAAGTTGAATACTTCCAAAAATTAAATTTGGCAGCATTTAAAGTTATGAATCACAATTGTTATAATCAAACATTTAGGTTAATAATGTTACCTTTCAATGTTTAAGTTGGTACTAAAACATATTATTTTGATAACATTGCATGTTAAAAGTTGAATACTTAAAAAATGTAATTTTCAACAGGTAAAATTCTTAATAACAATTGTTAAAGCCCATTTTGAGGTTAATAAGGTCACCTATTAAAATGATAAATTGGTAAATAAATATAAGTTATAATTGCTTCAAAAGTTGAATACTTCCAAAAATTAAATTTGGCAGCATTTAAAGTTATGAATCACAATTGTTAAATCAAACATTTAGGTTAATAATGTTACCTTAAATGTTTAAGTTGGTTTAAATAACATTATTTTGGTAACATTGCATGTTAAAAAGTTGAATACTTAAAAAATGTAATTTTGCAGATAAAATTAATAAAATTGTTAAACCAATTTGAGGTTAGAGTTTATATTAAAATTTAATTGGTACACTCATAAATATAATTTTGGTAACATTGCATATCAAAAGTTGAATACTTCCAAAAATAAATTTGGGCATGTAAATTATGAATCACAATTGTTATAATAAAAATTAGGTTAATAATGTTACCTTCTCAATGTTTAAGTTGGTACTTACATAAATATTATTTTGGAAATTTTGTTAAAATTGAATACTTAAAAATGTAATTTTCAACAGATAAAATTTAATAACAATTGTTAAAGCCCATTTTGAGGTTAATAAGGTTACCTATTAAAATGTTTTAATTGGTACACTAATAAATATAGTTTTGGTAACATTACATATCAAAAAGTTGAATACTTCCAAAAATTAAATTTGGCAGCATTTAAAGTTATGAATCACAATTGTTAAAATCAAACATTAGGTTAATAATGTTACCTTCTCAATGTTTAAGTTGGTACTTACATAAATATTATTTTGGTAACATTAGCATGTTTAAAAGTTGAATACTTAAAAATGTAATTTTGCAACAGATAAAATTAATAACAATTGTTAAAGCCCATTTTGAGGTTAATAAGTTACCTATTAAATTTTAATTGGTACACATTAAGTTAATTTTGGTAACATTGCAATCAAAAGTTGAATACTTCCAAAAATATATTTTGGAACTTAATTTGAATCACAATTGTTATAATCAAACATTAGGTTAATAATGTTACCTTCTCAATGTTTAGTACTTACATAAATATTATTTTGGTAACATTGCATGTTAAAAAGTTGAATACTTAAAAATGTAATTTTGCAACAGATAAAATTCTTAATAACAATTGTTAAAGCCCATTTTGAGGTTAATAAGGTACCTATTAAAATGTTTTAATTGGTACACTCATAAATATAATTTTGGTAACATTGCATATCAAAGTTGAATACTTCCAAATTAAATTTGGCAGCATTTAAAGTTATGAACACAATTGTTAAAACAAACATTTAGGTTAATAATGTTACCTTCTCGAATGTTTAAGTTGGTACTTACATAAATATTATTTTGGTAACATTGCATGTTAAAAAGTTGAATACTTAAAGAATGTAATTTTGCAACAGATAAAATTTTAATAACAATTGTTAAAGCCCATTTTGAGGTTAATAAGGTACCTATTAAAATGTTTTAATTGGTACACTCATAAATATAATTTTGGTAAATCATATCAAAAGTTGAATACTTCCAAATTAAATTTGGCAGCATTTAAAGTTATGAATACAATTGTTAAAACAAACATTTAGGTTAATAATGTTACCTTCTCGAATGTTTAAGTTGGTACTTACAAATATTATTTTGGTAACATTCATGTTAAAAAGTTGAATACTTAAAATGTAATTTTGCAACGATAAAATTCTTAATAACAATTGTTAAAGCCCATTTTGAGGTTAATAAGGTCACCTATTAAAATGTTTTAATTGGTACACTCATAAATATAATTTTGGTAACATTGCATATCAAAAAGTTGAATACTTCCAAATTAAATTTGGCAGCATTTAAAGTTATGAATCACAATTGTTAAACAAACATTTAGGTTAATAATGTTACTTCTGAATGTTTAAGTTGGTACTTACATAAATATTATTTTGGTAACATTGCATGTTAAAAGTTGAATACTTAAAGAATGTAATTTTGCAACAGATAAAATTCTTAATAACAATTGTTAAAGCCCATTTTGAGGTTAATAAGGTCACCTATTAAAATGTTTTAATTGGTACACTCATAAATATAATTTTGGTAAATCATATCAAAAAGTTGAATACTTCCAAATTAAATTTGGCAGCATTTAAAGTTATGAATCACAATTGTTAAAATCAAACATTTAGGTTAATAATGTTACCTTCTCGAATGTTTAAGTTGGTTACATAAATATTATTTTGGTAACATTCATGTTAAAAAGTTGAATACTTAAAGAATGTAATTTTGCAACGATAAAATTCTTAATAACAATTGTTAAAGCCCATTTTGAGGTTAATAAGGTTACCTATTAAAATGTTTTAATTGGTACACTCATAAATATAATTTTGGTAACATTGCATATCAAAAGTTGAATACTTCCAAAAATTAAATTTGGCAGCATTTAAAGTTATGAATCACAATTGTTAAACAAACATTTAGGTTAATAATGTTACCTTCTCGAATGTTTAAGTTGGTACTTACATAAATATTATTTTGGTAACATTGCATGTTAAAAGTTGAATACTTAAAGAATGTAATTTTGCAACAGATAAAATTCTTAATAACAATTGTTAAAGCCCATTTTGAGGTTAATAAGGTCACCTATTAAAATGTTTTAATTGGTACACTCATAAATATAATTTTGGTAACATTGCATATCAAAAGTTGAATACTTCCAAAAATTAAATTTGGCAGCATTTAAAGTTATGAATCACAATTGTTAAAATCAAACATTTAGGTTAATAATGTTACCTTCTCGAATGTTTAAGTTGGTACTTACATAAATATTATTTTGGTAACATTGCATGTTAAAAGTTGAATACTTAAAGAATGTAATTTTGCAACAGATAAAATTCTTAATAACAATTGTTAAAGCCCATTTTGAGGTTAATAAGGTACCTATTAAAATGTTTTAATTGGTACATCATAAATATAATTTTGGTAACATTGCATATCAAAAGTTGAATACTTCCAAAAATTAAATTTGGCAGCATTTAAAGTTATGAATCACAATTGTTAAAACAAACATTTAGGTTAATAATGTTACCTTCTCAATGTTTAAGTTGGTACTTACATAAATATTATTTTGGTAACATTGCATGTTAAAAAGTTGAATACTTAAAGAATGTAATTTTGCAACAGATAAAATTCTTAATAACAATTGTTAAAGCCCATTTTGAGGTTAATAAGGTTACCTATTAAAATGTTTTAATTGGTACACTCATAAATATAATTTTGGTAACATTGCATATCAAAAAGTTGAATACTTCCAAAAATTAAATTTGGCAGCATTTAAAGTTATGAATCACAATTGTTAAAATCAAACATTTAGGTTAATAATGTTACCTTCTCGAATGTTTAAGTTGGTACTTACATAAATATTATTTTGGTAACATTGCATGTTAAAAGTTGAATACTTAAAGAATGTAATTTTGCAACAGATAAAATTCTTAATAACAATTGTTAAAGCCCATTTTGAGGTTAATAAGGTACCTATTAAAATGTTTTAATTGGTACACATAAATATAATTTTGGTAACATTGCATATCAAAAGTTGAATACTTCCAAAAATTAAATTTGGCAGCATTTAAAGTTATGAATCACAATTGTTAAAACAAACATTTAGGTTAATAATGTTACCTTCTCAATGTTTAAGTTGGTACTTACATAAATATTATTTTGGTAACATTGCATGTTAAAAAGTTGAATACTTAAAGAATGTAATTTTGCAACAGATAAAATTCTTAATAACAATTGTTAAAGCCCATTTTGAGGTTAATAAGGTACCTATTAAAATGTTTTAATTGGTACACTCATAAATATAATTTTGGTAACATTGCATATCAAAAGTTGAATACTTCCAAAATTAAATTTGGCAGCATTTAAAGTTATGAATCACAATTGTTAAAATCAAACATTTAGGTTAATAATGTTACCTTCTCGAATGTTTAAGTTGGTACTTACATAAATATTATTTTGGTAACATTGCATGTTAAAAGTTGAATACTTAAAGAATGTAATTTTGCAACGATAAAATTCTTAATAACAATTGTTAAAGCCCATTTTGAGGTTAATAAGGTACCTATTAAAATGTTTTAATTGGTACACTCATAAATATAATTTTGGTAACATTGCATATCAAAAGTTGAATACTTCCAAAAATTAAATTTGGCAGCATTTAAAGTTATGAATCACAATTGTTAAATCAAACATTTAGGTTAATAATGTTACCTTCTCGAATGTTTAAGTTGGTACTTACATAAATATTATTTTGGTAACATTGCATGTTAAAAAGTTGAATACTTAAAGAATGTAATTTTGCAACAGATAAAATTCTTAAAACAATTGTTAAAGCCCATTTTGAGGTTAATAAGGTACCTATTAAAATGTTTTAATTGGTACACTCATAAATATAATTTTGGTAACATTGCATATCAAAAGTTGAATACTTCCAAAAATTAAATTTGGCAGCATTTAAAGTTATGAATCACAATTGTTAAAATCAAACATTTAGGTTAATAATGTTACCTTCTCGAATGTTTAAGTTGGTACTTACATAAATATTATTTTGGTAACATTGCATGTTAAAAAGTTGAATACTTAAAGAATGTAATTTTGCAACGATAAAATTCTTAAAACAATTGTTAAAGCCCATTTTGAGGTTAATAAGGTTACCTATTAAAATGTTTTAATTGGTACACTCATAAATATAATTTTGGTAACATTGCATATCAAAAGTTGAATACTTCCAAAAATTAAATTTGGCAGCATTTAAAGTTATGAACACAATTGTTAAAACAAACATTTAGGTTAATAATGTTATCTTCTCGAATGTTTAAGTTGGTACTTACATAAATATTATTTTTGTAACATTACATGTTAAAAAGTTGAATACTTAAAGAATGTAATTTTGCAACGGATAAAATTCTTAATAACAATTGTTAAAGCCCATTTTGAGGTTATAAGGTCACCTATTAAAATGTTTTAATTGGTACACTATAAATATAATTTTGGTAACATTGCATATCAAAAGTTGAATACTTCCAAAATTAAATTTGGCAGCATTTAAAGTTATGAACACAATTGTTAAACAAACATTTAGGTTAATAATGTTACCTTCTCGAATGTTTAAGTTGGTACTTACATAAATATTATTTTGGTAACATTCATGTTAAAAGTTGAATACTTAAAAATGTAATTTTGCAACGATAAAATTCTTAATAACAATTGTTAAAGCCCATTTTGAGGTTAATAAGGGTACCTATTAAAATGTTTTAATTGGTACACTAATAAATATAGTTTTGGTAACATTACATATCAAAAAGTTGAATACTTCCAAAAATTAAATTTGGCAGCATTTAAAGTTATGAATCACAATTGTTAAAATCAAACATTTAGGTTAATAATGTTACCTTCTCAAATGTTTAAGTTGGTACTTACATAAATATTATTTTGGTAACATTGCATGTTAAAAAGTTGAATACTTAAAAAAATGTAATTTTGCAACAGATAAAATTATTAATAACAATTGTTAAAGCCCATTTTGAGGTTAATAAGGTTACCTATTAAAATGTTTTAATTGGTACACTAATAAATATAATTTTGGTAACATTCATATCAAAAGTTGAATACTTCCAAAAATTAAATTTGGCAGCATTTAAAGTTATGAATCACAATTGTTAAAACAAAATTTAGGTTAATAATGTTACCTTCTCAAATGTTTAAGTTGGTACTTACATAAATATTATTTTGGTAACATTGCATGTTAAAAAGTTGAATACTTAAAAAAATGTAATTTTTCAACAGATAAAATTCTTAATAACAATTGTTAAAGCCCATTTTGAGGTTAATAAGGTACCTATTAAAATGTTTTAATTGGTACACTATAAATATAATTTTGGTAACATTGCATTCAAAAGTTGAATACTTCCAAAAATTAAATTTGGCAGCATTTAAAGTTATGAATCACAATTGTTAAATCAAACATTTAGGTTAATAATGTTACCTTCTCAATGTTTAAGTTGGTACTTACATAAATATTATTTTGGTAACATTGCATGTTAAAAGTTGAATACTTAAAAATGTAATTTTTCAACAGATAAAATTCTTAATAACAATTGTTAAAGCCCATTTTGAGGTTAATAAGGGTACCTATTAAAATGTTTTAATTGGTACACTAATAAATATAGTTTTGGTAACATTACATATCAAAAAGTTGAATACTTCCAAAAATTAAATTTGGCAGCATTTAAAGTTATGAATCACAATTGTTAAAATCAAACATTTAGGTTAATAATGTTACCTTCTCAATGTTTAAGTTGGTACTTACATAAATATTATTTTGTAACATTGCATGTTAAAAGTTGAATACTTAAAAATGTAATTTTGCAACAGTAAAATTCTTAATAACAATTGTTAAAGCCCATTTTGAGGTTAATAAGGTACCTATTAAAATGTTTTAATTGGTACACTATAAATATAATTTTGGTAACATTGCATATCAAAAGTTGAATACTTCCAAAAATTAAATTTGGCAGCATTTAAAGTTATGAATCACAATTGTTAAATCAAACATTTAGGTTAATAATGTTACCTTCTCATGTTTAAGTTGGTACTTACATAAATATTATTTTGGTAACATTGCATGTTAAAGTTGAATACTTAAAAATGTAATTTTGCAACGATAAAATTCTTAATAACAATTGTTAAAGCCCATTTTGAGGTTAATAAGGTACCTATTAAAATGTTTTAATTGGTACACTATAAATATAATTTTGGTACATTGCATATCAAAAGTTGAATACTTCCAAAAATTAAATTTGGCAGCATTTAAAGTTATGAATCACAATTGTTAATCAAAATAGGTTAATAATGTTACCTTCTCATGTTTAAGTTGGTACTTACATAAATATTATTTTGGTAACATTGCATGTTAAAGTTGAATACTTAAAATGTAATTTCAACAGATAAAATTCTTAATAACAATTGTTAAAGCCCATTTTGAGGTTAATAAGGTACCTATTAAAATGTTTTAATTGGTACATATAAATATAATTTTGGTAACATTGCATTCAAAGTTGAATACTTCCAAATTAAATTTGGCAGCATTTAAAGTTATGAATCACAATTGTTAAATCAAAATAGGTTAATAATGTTACCTTCTCATGTTTAAGTTGGTACTTACATAAATATTATTTTGGTAACATTCTGTTAAAGTTGAATACTTAAAATGTAATTGCAACGATAAAATTTTAATAACAATTGTTAAAGCCCATTTTGAGGTTAATAGTACCTATTAAAATGTTTTAATTGGTACACTCATAAATATAATTTTGGTAACATTGCATATCAAAAGTTGAATACTTCCAAATTAAATTTGGCAGCATTTAAAGTTATGAATCACAATTGTTAATCAAACATAGGTTAATAATGTTACCTTCTCGAATGTTTAAGTTGGTACTTACATAAATATTATTTTGGTAACATTCTGTTAAAAAGTTGAATACTTAAAGAATGTAATTTTGCAACGGATAAAATTCTTAATAACAATTGTTAAAGCCCATTTTGAGGTTAATAAAGATACCTACTAAAATGTTTTAATTGGTACACTCATAAATATAATTTTGGTAACATTGCATATCAAAAAGTTGAATACTTCCAAAAATTAAATTTGGCAGCATTTAAAGTTATGAATCACAATTGTTATAATCAAACATTTAGGTTAATAATGTTACCTTCTCGAATGTTTAAGTTGGTACTTACATAAATATTATTTTGGTAACATTGCATGTTAAAAAGTTGAATACTTAAAGAATGTAATTTTGCAACAGATAAAATTCTTAATAACAATTGTTAAAGCCCATTTTGAGGTTAATAAGGTTACCTATTAAAATGTTTTAATTGGTACACTCATAAATATAATTTTGGTAACATTGCATATCAAAAAGTTGAATACTTCCAAAAATTAAATTTGGCAGCATTTAAAGTTATGAATCACAATTGTTAAAATCAAACATTTAGGTTAATAATGTTACCTTCTCGAATGTTTAAGTTGGTACTTACATAAATATTATTTTGGTAACATTGCATGTTAAAAAGTTGAATACTTAAAAAAATGTAATTTTGCAACAGATAAAATTCTTAATAACAATTGTTAAAGCCCATTTTGAGGTTAATAAGGTCACCTATTAAAATGTTTTAATTGGTACACTCATAAATATAATTTTGGTAACATTGCATATCAAAAAGTTGAATACTTCCAAAAATTAAATTTGGCAGCATTTAAAGTTATGAATCACAATTGTTAAAAGCAAACATTTAGGTTAATAATGTTACCTTCTCGAATGTTTAAGTTGGTACTTACATAAATATTATTTTGGTAACATTGCATGTTAAAAAGTTGAATACTTAAAGAATGTAATTTTGCAACAGATAAAATTCTTAATAACAATTGTTAAAGCCCATTTTGAGGTTAATAAGGTCACCTATTAAAATGTTTTAATTGGTACACTCATAAATATAATTTTGGTAACATTGCATGTCAAAAAGTTGAATACTTCCAAAAATTAAATTTGGCAGCATTTAAAGTTATGAATCACAATTGTTAAAATCAAACATCTAGGTTAATAATGTTACCTTCTCGAATGTTTAAGTTGGTACTTACATAAATATTATTTTGGTAACATTACGTGTTAAAAAGTTGAATACTTAAAGAATGTAATTTTGCAACGGATAAAATTCTTAATAACAATTGATAAAGCCCATTTTGAGGTTAATAAGGTCACCTATTAAAATGTTTTAATTGGTACACTCATAAATATAATTTTGGTAACATTGCATATCAAAAAGTTGAATACTTCCAAAAATTAAATTTGGCAGCATTTAAAGTTATGAATCACAATTGTTATAATCAAACATTTAGGTTAATAATGTTACCTTCTCGAATGTTTAAGTTGGTACTTACATAAATATTATTTTGGTAACATTGCATGTTAAAAAGTTGAATACTTAAAGAATGTAATTTTGCAACAGATAAAATTCTTAATAACAATTGTTAAAGCCCATTTTGAGGTTAATAAGGTCACCTATTAAAATGTTTTAATTGGTACACTCATAAATATAATTTTGGTAACATTGCATATCAAAAAGTTGAATACTTCCAAAAATTAAATTTGGCAGCATTTAAAGTTATGAATCACAATTGTTATAATCAAACATTTAGGTTAATAATGTTACCTTCTCGAATGTTTAAGTTGGTACTTACATAAATATTATTTTGGTAACATTGCATGTTAAAATGTTGAATACTTAAAGAATGTAATTTTGCAACAGATAAAATTCTTAATAACAATTGTTAAAGCCCATTTTGAGGTTAATAAGGTCACCTATTAAAATGTTTTAATTGGTACACTCATAAATATAATTTTGGTAACATTGCATATCAAAAAGTTGAATACTTCCAAAAATTAAATTTGGCAGCATTTAAAGTTATGAATCACAATTGTTAAAATCAAACATTTAGGTTAATAATGTTACCTTCTCGAATGTTTAAGTTGGTACTTACATAAATATTATTTTGGTAACATTGCATGTTAAAAAGTTGAATACTTAAAGAATGTAATTTTGCAACAGATAAAATTCTTAATAACAATTGTTAAAGCCCATTTTGAGGTTAATAAGGTCACCTATTAAAATGTTTTAATTGGTACACTCATAAATATAATTTTGGTAACATTGCATATCAAAAAGTTGAATACTTCCAAAAATTAAATTTGGCAGCATTTAAAGTTATGAATCACAATTGTTAAAATCAAACATTTAGGTTAATAATGTTACCTTCTCGAATGTTTAAGTTGGTACTTACATAAATATTATTTTGGTAACATTGCATGTTAAAAGTTGAATACTTAAAGAATGTAATTTTGCAACAGATAAAATTCTTAATAACAATTGTTAAAGCCCATTTTGAGGTTAATAAGGTCACCTATTAAAATGTTTTAATTGGTACACTCATAATATAATTTTGGTAACATTGCATATCAAAAGTTGAATACTTCCAAAAATTAAATTTGGCAGCATTTAAAGTTATGAATCACAATTGTTATAATCAAACATTTAGGTTAATAATGTTACCTTCTCGAATGTTTAAGTTGGTACTTACATAAATATTATTTTGGTAACATTGCATGTTAAAAAGTTGAATACTTAAAGAATGTAATTTTGCAACAGATAAAATTCTTAATAACAATTGTTAAAGCCCATTTTGAGGTTAATAAAGTTACCTATTAAAATGTTTTAATTGGTACACTCATAAATATAATTTTGGTAACATTGCATATCAAAAAGTTGAATACTTCCAAAAATTAAATTTGGCAGCATTTAAAGTTATGAATCACAATTGTTATAATCAAACATTTAGGTTAATAATGTTACCTTCTCGAATGCTTAAGTTGGTACTTACATAAATATTATTTTGGTAACATTGCATGTTAAAAGTTGAATACTTAAAGAATGTAATTTTGCAACAGATAAAATTCTTAATAACAATTGTTAAAGCCCATTTTGAGGTTAATAAGGTCACCTATTAAAATGTTTTAATTGGTACACTTCCAAAATTAAATTTTGGCAGCATTTAAAGTTAATATTCACAATATTATAATAACATTTAGGTTAATAATGTTACCTTCACAATGTTTAAGTTAACTTAGTAAATATTATGTTTGGTAACATTGAATGTTAAAAAGTTGAATACTTACAAAATGTAATTTTGCAACAATAAAATTCTTAAAATAATTGTTAAAGCCCATTTTGAAGATAATAAGGTTACCTATTAAAATGTTTTAATTGGCCCATATAATTAATTTTGGTAACATTGCATATCAAAAGTTGAATACTTCCAAAAATTAAATTTGGCAGCATTTAAAGTTATGAATCACAATTGTTAAAAAAACATTTAGGTTAATAATGTTACCTTCTCAAATGTTTAATGTATACATAAATATTATTTTGGTAACATTGCATGTTAAAAAGTTGAATACTTAAAAAATGTAATTTTGCAACGATAAAATTTTAATAACAATTGTTAAAGCCCATTTTGAGGTTAATAAGTTACCTATTAAAATGTTTTAATTGGACACTATAAATATAATTTTGGTAACATTGCATATCAAAAGTTGAATACTTCAAAAATTAAATTTGGCAGCATTTAAAGTTATGAATCACAATTGTTAAAATCAAACATTTAGGTTAATAAGTTAATCCAATGTTTAAGTTGGTACTTACATAAATATTATTTTGGTAACATTGCATGTTTAAAAGTTGAATACTTAAAAATGTAATTTTGCAACAGATTAAAATTCTTAATAACAATTGTTAAAGCCCATTTTGAGGTTAATAAGGTTACCTATTAAAATGTTTTAAATTGGTACACTAATAATATAATTTTGGTAACATTGCATATCAAAAGTTGAATACTTCCAAAAATTAAATTTGGCAGCATTTAAAGTTATGAATCACAATTGTTAACAAACTTTAGGTTAATAATGTTACCTTCTCATGTTTAAGTTGGTACTTTAAATATTATTTTGGTAACATTGCATGTTAAAAAGTTGAATACTTAAAAATGTAATTTTGCAACAGATAAAATTCTTAATAACAATTGTTAAAGCCCATTTTGAGGTTAATAAGGTCCTATTAAAATGTTTTAATTGGTACACTAATAAATAATTTTGGTAACATTGCATATCAAAAGTTGAATACTTCCAAAAATTAAATTTGGCAGCATTTAAAGTTATGAATCACAATTGTTAAAACAAAATTTAGGTTAATAATGTTACCTTCTCAAATGTTTAAGTTGGTACTTACATAAATATTATTTTGGTAACATTGCATGTTAAAAGTTGAATACTTAAAATGTAATTTTGCAACAGATAAAATTTTAATAACAATTGTTAAAGCCCATTTTGAGGTTAATAAGGTACCTATTAAAATGTTTTAATTGGTACACATAAAATAATTTTGGTAACATTGCATTCAAAAGTTGAATACTTCCAAAAATTAAATTTGGCAGATTTAAATTATGAAATTGTTAAAATCAAAATTAGTTAATAATGTTACCTTCTCAATGTTTAAGTTGGTACTTACATAAATATTATTTTGGTAACATTCTGTTAAAAGTTGAATACTTAAAAATGTAATTTTGCAACAGATAAAATTCTTAATAACAATTGTTAAAGCCCATTTTGAGGTTAATAAGGTACCTATTAAAATGTTTTAATTGGTACATATAAATATAATTTTGGTAACATTGCATATCAAAAGTTGAATACTTCCAAAAATTAAATTTGGCAGCATTTAAAGTTATGAATCACAATTGTTAATCAAACATTTAGGTTAATAATGTTACCTTCTCAATGTTTAAGTTGGTACTTACATAAATATTATTTTGGTAACATTGCGTTAAAGTTGAATACTTAAAAATGTAATTTTGCAACGATAAAATTCTTAATAACAATTGTTAAAGCCCATTTTGAGGTTAATAAGGTTACCTATTAAAATGTTTTAATTGGTACACTCATAAATATAATTTTGGACATTATTCAAAAGTTGAATACTTCCAAAAATTAAATTTGGCAGCATTTAAAGTTATGAATCACAATTGTTAAAATCAAACATAGGTTAATAATGTTACCTTCTCAATGTTTAAGTTGGTACTTACATAAATATTATTTTGGTAACATTGCATGTTAAAGTTGAATACTTAAAAATGTAATTTTGCAACAGATAAAATTCTTAATAACAATTGTTAAAGCCCATTTTGAGGTTAATAAGGTACCTATTAAAATGTTTTAATTGGTACACTATAAATATATTTTGGTAACATTGCATATCAAAAGTTGAATACTTCCAAATTAAATTTGGCAGCATTTAAAGTTATGAATCAAATTGTTAAAATCAAACATTTAGGTTAATAATGTTACCTTCTCAATGTTTAGTTGGTTAATAAATATTATTTTGGTAACATCATGTTAAAAGTTGAATACTTAAAAATGTAATTTTGCAACGATAAAATTCTTAATAACAATTGTTAAAGCCCATTTTGAGGTTAATAAGGTACCTATTAAAAGTTTTAATTGGTACACTATAAATATAATTTTGGTAACATTCATATCAAAAGTTGAATACTTCCAAAATTAAATTTGGCAGCATTTAAAGTTATGAAATTGTTAATCAAACATTTAGGTTAATAATGTTACCTTCTCATGTTTAAGTTGGTACTCATAAATATTATTTTGGTAACATTGCATGTTAAAGTTGAATACTTAAAGAATGTAATTTTGCAACAGATAAAATTATAACAATTGTTAAAGCCCATTTTGAGGTTAATAAGGTTACCTATTAAAATGTTTTAATTGGTACACTCATAAATATAATTTTGGTAACATTGCATATCAAAGTTGAATACTTCCAAATTAAATTTGGCAGCATTTAAAGTATGAATCACAATTGTTAACAAAATAGGTTAATAATGTTACCTTCTCGAATGTTAAGTTGGTACTTACATAAATATTATTTTGGTAACATTGCATGTTAAAAAGTTGAATACTTAAATGTAATTTTGCAACAGATAAAATTTTAATAACAATTGTTAAAGCCCATTTTGAGGTTAATAAGGTACCTATTAAAATGTTTTAATTGGTACACTATAAATATAATTTTGGTAACATTGCATTCAAAGTTGAATACTTCCAAATTAAATTTGGCAGCATAAAGTTATGAATCACAATTGTTAAAATCAAACATAGGTTAATAATGTTACCTTCTCGAATGTTTAAGTTGGTACTTACATAAATATTATTTTGGTAACATTGCATGTTAAAGTTGAATACTTAAAAATGTAATTTTGCAACGATAAAATTCTTAATAACAATTGTTAAAGCCCATTTTGAGGTTAATAGTACCTATTAAAATGTTTTAATTGGTACACTATAAATATAATTTTGGTAACATTGCATATCAAAGTTGAATACTTCCAAATTAAATTTGGCAGCATTTAAAGTTATGAATCACAATTGTTAATCAAACATTTAGGTTAATAATGTTACCTTCTCATGTTTAAGTTGGTACTTACATAAATATTATTTTGTAACATTGCATGTTAAAGTTGAATACTTAAAATGTAATTTTGCAACAGTAAAATTCTTAATAACAATTGTTAAAGCCCATTTTGAGGTTAATAAGGTACCTATTAAAATGTTTTAATTGGTACACTCATAAATATAATTTTGGTAACATTGCATATCAAAGTTGAATACTTCAAATTAAATTTGGCAGCATTTAAAGTTATGAATCACAATTGTTAAAACAAACATTTAGGTTAATAATGTTACCTTCTCATGTTTAAGTTGGTACTTACATAAATATTATTTTGGTAACATTGCATGTTAAAAAGTTGAATACTTAAATGTAATTTTCAACAGATAAAATTCTTAATAACAATTGTTAAAGCCCATTTTGAGGTTAATAAGGTACCTAAGTTGAATACTTCCAAAAATTAAATTTGGCAGCATTTAAAGTTATGAATCACAATTGTTAAAAGCAAATATCTAGGTTAATAATGTTACCTTCTCGAATGTTTAAGTTGGTACTTACATAAATATTATTTTGGTAACATTGCATGTTAAAAAGTTGAATACTTAAAGAATGTAATTTTGCAACAGACAAAATTCTTAATAACAATTGTTAAAGCCCATTTTGAGGTTAATAAGGTCACCTATTAAAATGTTTTAATTGGTACACTCATAAATATAATTTTGGTAACATTGCATATCAAAAGTTGAATACTTCCAAAATTAAATTTGGCAGCATTTAAAGTTATGAATCACAATTGTTAAAATCAAACATTTAGGTTAATAATGTTACCTTCTCGAATGTTTAAGTTGGTACTTACATAAATATTATTTTGGTAACATTGCATGTTAAAAAGTTGAATACTTAAAGAATGTAATTTTGCAACAGATAAAATTCTTAATAACAATTGTTAAAGCCCATTTTGAGGTTAATAAGGTTACCTATTAAAATGTTTTAATTGGTACACTCATAAATATAATTTTGGTAACATTGCATATCAAAAAGTTGAATACTTCCAAACATTAAATTTGGCAGCATTTAAAGTTATGAATCACAATTGTTAAAATCAAACATTTAGGTTAATAATGTTACCTTCTCAAATGTTTAAGTTGGTACTTACATAAATATTATTTTGGTAACATTGCATGTTAAAAAGTTGAATACTTAAAAAAATGTAATTTTGCAACAGATAAAATTCTTAATAACAATTGTTAAAGCCCATTTTGAGGTTAATAAGGTTACCTATTAAAATGTTTTAATTGGTACACTCATAAATATAATTTTGGTAACATTGCATATCAAAAAGTTGAATACTTCCAAAAATTAAATTTGGCAGCATTTAAAGTTATGAATCACAATTGTTAAAATCAAACATTTAGGTTAATAATGTTACCTTCTCAAATGTTTAAGTTGGTACTTACATAAATATTATTTTGGTAACATTGCATGTTAAAAAGTTGAATACTTAAAGAATGTAATTTTGCAACAGATAAAATTCTTAATAACAATTGTTAAAGCCCATTTTGAGGTTAATAAGGTCACCTATTAAAATGTTTTAATTGGTACACTCATAAATATAATTTTGGTAACATTGCATATCAAAAGTTGAATACTTCCAAAATTAAATTTGGCAGCATTTAAAGTTATGAATCACAATTGTTAAAAGCAAACATCTAGGTTAATAATGTTACCTTCTCGAATGTTTAAGTTGGTACTTACATAAATATTATTTTGGTAACATTGCATGTTAAAAAGTTGAATACTTAAAGAATGTAATTTTGCAACAGATAAAATTCTTAATAACAATTGTTAAAGCCCATTTTGAGGTTAGTAAGGTCACCTATTAAAATGTTTTAATTGGTACACTCATAAATATAATTTTGGTAACATTGCATATCAAAAGTTGAATACTTCCAAAATTAAATTTGGCAGCATTTAAAGTTATGAATCACAATTGTTAAAATCAAACATTTAGGTTAATAATGTTACCTTCTCGAATGTTTAAGTTGGTACTTACATAAATATTATTTTGGTAACATTGCATGTTAAAAGTTGAATACTTAAAGAATGTAATTTTGCAACAGATAAAATTCTTAATAACAATTGTTAAAACCCATTTTGAGGTTAATAAAGTTACCTATTAAAATGTTTTAATTGGTACACTCATAAATATAATTTTGGTAACATTGCATATCAAAAAGTTGAATACTTTCAAAAATTAAATTTGGCAGCATTTAAAGTTATGAATCACAATTGTTATAATCAAACATTTAGGTTAATAATGTTACCTTCTCGAATGTTTAAGTTGGTACTTACATAAATATTATTTTGGTAACATTGCATGTTAAAAAGTTGAATACTTAAAGAATGTAATTTTGCAACAGACAAAATTCTTAATAACACTTGTTAAAGCCCATTTTGAGGTTAATAAGATACCTATTAAAATGTTTTAATTGGTACACTCATAAATATAATTTTGGTAACATTGCATATCAAAAAGTTGAATACTTCCAAACATTAAATTTGGCAGCATTTAAAGTTATGAATCACAATAGTTAAAATCAAACACTTAGGTTAATAATGTTACCTTCTCGAATGTTTAGGTTGGTACTTACATAAATATTATTTTGGTAACATTGCATGTTAAAAGTTGAATACTTAAAAAAATGTAATTTTGCAACAGATAAAATTATTAATAACAATTGTTAAAGCCCATTTTGAGGTTAATAATGTTACCTATTAAAATGTTTTAATTGGTACACTCATAAATATAATTTTGGTAACATTGCATATCAAAAGTTGAATACTTCCAAAATTAAATTTGGCAGCATTTAAAGTAATGAATCACAATTGTTAAAAGCAAATATCTAGGTTAATAATGTTACCTTCTCGAATGTTTAAGTTGGTACTTACATAAATATTATTTTGGTAACATTGCATGTTAAAAAGTTGAATACTTAAAGAATGTAATTTTGCAACAGATAAAATTCTTAATAACAATTGTTAAAGCCCATTTTGAGGTTAATAAGGTCACCTATTAAAATGTTTTAATTGGTACACTCATAAATATAATTTTGGTAACATTGCATATCAAAAAGTTGAATACTTCCAAAAATTAAATTTGGCAGCATTTAAAGTTATGAATCACAATTGTTAAAATCAAACATTTAGGTTAATAATGTTACCTTCTCGAATGTTTAAGTTGGTACTTACATAAATATTATTTTGGTAACATTGCATGTTAAAAAGTTGAATACTTAAAGAATGTAATTTTGCAACAGATAAAATTCTTAATAACAAGTTAAAGCCCATTTTGAGGTTAATAAGGTACCTATTAAAATGTTTTAATTGGTACACTCATAAATATAATTTTGGTAACATTGCATATCAAAAGTTGAATACTTCCAAAAAAATTTGGCAGCATTTAAAGTTATGAATCACAATTGTTAAAACAAACATTTAGGTTAATAATGTTACCTTCTCGAATGTTTAAGTTGGTACTTACATAAATATTATTTTGGTAACATTGCATGTTAAAAGTTGAATACTTAAAAATGTAATTTTGCAACAGATAAAATTCTTAATAACAATTGTTAAAGCCCATTTTGAGGTTAATAAGGTACCTATTAAAATGTTTTAATTGGTAACCATAAATATAATTTTGGTAACATTGCATATCAAAAGTTGAATACTTCCAAAAATTAAATTTGGCAGCATTTAAAGTTATGAATCACAATTGTTAA